>PNEQ01093725.1:0-25987 GCA_003012365.1 Medauroidea extradentata | reverse complement strand
GAGGAGGTCCCAAGCTACTACATAATTTTCAACTGTAATCGGCAGATTCTTTACCAGTTGTAATGCATCTCCTGTTAAGCAACCCAACAGATACTGAAATTTCTCGACAACAGCCAATTCCTGATTGTCATGAATTGTAGCCTGGTACAATTGGGAAAACAGAGGCCACTCCTCCCACTGCCCTGAGAATGTGGGTAGATTAATCTCTGGCAAACGCACATTTGTAGATGGAGCAGCCCCAGAAGGTGTTGAAGAAATTTGTACTACATGCTTAGCCAAAAATGAGGTTATCATACTTCGAGTGTCTTGACGACTTTGCAAAGAGGCCCTCATGCTTGGAAGTCAGCACTGTTTCATCAAACTCTGGTAGAGGCTCAGTACACAGCAATTCGTTGCACAAGGCATCCACTGCAGCTTCAATGACGTCCAGTTGTGCACTGAATGCACTTACTTCATGCACCACTTCAACTGTAACGCGGGAGCTTTAACCAACGCTTGTACCCTACTGACTGTGTGGTTCAGTTTATTTTCTATTGAAGTTTCCACTTTAACAAAAATATATGGAAACCCATAATGGATACTTCAACAAATTCCACACACAAAACACGAGGGATGCCTTAAGTGAAAACAACCAAAAATATCCACCAAGCTAACTATCGGAACAAACCCAGGCAATTCAGACACCCCAACATTTGTACATGTCAGCCTATCCAACGGTAAATGAAAGAACAGCGAAACCATTGGCAAGAATGAACAACAAAACACGTCCATATAAGGACGCAGATAATGCTACTATTCACCCACGTGGCAAGAAACAGGTCAATCAACGGCACAAGAAAATAACACCTTCGCCCTTTCGACGCGATGTTCACCATGACTTGCAGATTTCTTCATAAATAATGACGATAGAAGCACAAAATCTCATTTTTCCGGCGGATTCATGAGTGGCGAATGGATTGAGAGTAGCGTGGTAATGCCTTCACACACGCGGCAACCGAATTTTAATTGCGCAACGCATGCTAACAAACGAAAATGTACTCAACTAATAACGGATATTGATATCCGGCCCAGAGGACCAAAATGTAACGAGAATTCCGAATAGATCCACTAGAACTATCGAACAAACAAGGAGCTATGTACGCTCCTTATACACCACTTACCGCGTCGCCATCTTGAGTAGTACTGCTTCTCAGTAGCAGAGGGGCAGGAGGAACTCCTTCCGGCGGAAGTATACAGACGCACAATATAGTTCCACCATACTTGGTAACTATGAGTAAGGTTACCAAACAGTTATAATTTTCACTAAAATGTTGAAGTACGTTTTCAAGTTCAGTAGAATTTTGCCGATTTTTCTGTGAGTTTGGTATGTTTAATTTGTATCCAGACCGATTATTTAACGTTGATAGAAGGTTATAGAACATTTAACCGGAAGGGAGGACGCCATTGGGATTGCCGTGGCTGGTCACTTGCGAGTTTTTTATTTAGCTGTCGGGATGTCGGAGTGAACGGACGTGTGTGCGGGGAGAGGGGCCTGCGGGTGCACCACGTGGCGAGGAGGGTTTAGCAATAGGCTAGCAAGGATGTATTTTTTTCTGGTAACGTGAGCCCTCGTGCTGCGCATTACGAGTTTTGATTGGAATTCATGGTGAAAGTAATTGGCCCGTAATAAGTAAATTGAGGTCAGCCCACCGCGATTGTGTATAGGGACTTGTATGTTATGCACGCTGCATTGAATCGGTGCTCTGAGTAAACATCCGAGAACTGAACTTCGCTCTTATTATTTGTGGGTAATAGGTATCCGTGTGGTAAAGTGTCTGTACTGGTATTCCTGTGAAATCCCGTTCCTTTCGTTTCGAACTGACGCCGAAGAGGGAGAGAGAACTCGTGACTTTGCCACTGAACCCAACGATAGCTAGCCAAGTGTAGGTTGAACCAAGGATTATATTATAAGTAAAGAGCGACTAGGGACGAGTGTGGCAACACATAAATGCCGCCCATGCGTGGGGCCTTGACGGGATGATAGCAGTTGAGGGCGGAAGAGAACGGGAAAACGCAGGAGACTGTATTTGCTGAGGAGGCGTCGGCAGCAGCGCACTCGCATTCAGAGACACGGAAGAAAAGAAGAGAGACAGCGCATGCAGAGATAGGAATCTACGGACCCAACCAGACCAGACCGAGCACGTGGGAGCAGCGTGACGTGGAGGTGGCCGCAGGCAATCAGCAGCAGTAAAAGATTGTGTACGGTAAGCCGGGAATCCGGGCGACTAGAAGTAATTTCTATTTCTAGTGTGTGAACCCGAGACGAATGAATGTGTGTGTGGTATTTGGGTAGTATGCGGGATGATGTAAGGTATGTACAGTTGTCTTGGCCAAGTAACCAGTACCACCACTGTCTCGAAGTTGTATGACTAGTTTTTTTTGTGTGTGCGGGTCAATGAGGTACACGGGGCTTTGCGTGCTAAAGTTCAGGGGGGTAGCGTGAGCATAGTGGAGGGGTATGTCGCGAGTAAGGATGCCGACAGAAAATGTAAATAACGTGTACTGTGAGGGGGATGTAACCTTTGTCAATGAATTCAGTAACAGTGAACACGTGGAACCTGTAGTGACAGAAAACGTATTAATAGAAACGAACGAGAGCGAAGTGAGTGAGAGGGGAGGAACCTGGGAGAAAGAATTAGAGGAAATACTTCGGGGAAATTGAGTATGGAGTTCATGCTTAGGCAGTTTATACAGGAAGCCAGAGAGGAAAGAGTGGAAGTAGCAAGGAAAATTGACGCGCTTGGGGTAGAAATGCAGGAGAGAGGGAAAAGAGCAGAAGGAAGATGGGGTCAGAAGCTAGGTGAGTCGGAAGAGAAAATGCGAGCGGAAAGGGAAATGGAGCTAAGGGAAACAGTGTCAGAATTGCACGAGGAGCGGGAGGCTGAAATAACATGCATAGAAACTGAGATAAGATACGTGAAAGAAACTTGCGCGGGGAGTGACACAAGGCAAGGGAGACGCTGAATAAGTTAGGTAAGCAGCAGATCGGCGCGGAGCGGGCCGTGAACACCCGACTCGAGGAGCATGAGGAGGAAACCTGCCGCGTTCGGAACCGCACGGTAATGATGGAGGGTGCAATCGTTGGTTGCGAAGGAAAAGTAAACAAATGTGAGAAGGAAATGGCGGAGATGAGGGAGCGCGTGGTGGAAATCGAAACGAAGGTCGCTAGGAATGTAAACACTGGAGGGTGGAGTAGCGACAAGGTTAGGATGACCATGCGTATGAGCAAAACGTACCGGGAAAACGACATTCCAAAGTTTCGTGGGGCAGAGGGGGTAGACATCTAGAGAAGCTAAAAGACTTTTTCGCCATACATGAGTGCGAGGAAGTGGAACAGGTGTTTATAGCGAAGCGGTCCATAATCGGGCGGTGTGTGAATTGGCTAGCTATGTGTGGCCGGGATATAGGGAAGTTCGCTGAGTTTGAGCGGCGTTTTTTGTGTGAGTATTGGGATGCACGGACACAAGGAAGGGACCGAGCAGCGTTGTATCAAGAGGTCTGTAGGGTAGGCTGCACGGAGGAACACTTGGTTAAGGTGGTAGAGAGGGCAGGTTTTTACAACCAACCGATGTCGGAAGCGGACATCATTACGCTGGTATATAGTCACACGCCGAAGGAGGTTAAGAAATTGCTAGTGGGAAAGGAATTCCGTACCGTGGCAAAACTACGAGAAATTCTCACCGAATTAGACCAGTTGGGCGAGTTTGAGAACGGGGAGCAGCGTGTAGGAGCGCAGGATAGGGAGCACGCAGATGAGCGCTGGCAGGGCGACTGCGGACAAGACCACCGTGACACGAAGGGTAGCAGAGGGGGATGGAGGAACCAGGACAGGCAAAATCAGCGGGGGAATAGGGAGCACCGCGGATACCATAATGTAAACAATGGATATAATCGGGGGGGGGGGGGAATATCACGCGTGTAACGAGCAGGGCTGGAGGCAAGACAGCGAGCCGGGGCGAGAAGGCAGAGGGGGTGAGCGGGGTGACGAGCGAGGGGAACTGCCGCGCAACAACCGCAGCTTGGTGACGTCACGGCAAGGCCCGATCGACCAGGCGCGCACGCAGCTATCACGTGACCGGCAGGGTGCCGAGCAGGACGAACGGTCGGGAAATGACCGGGGTCGCAATGCGTAAGTGGTAGGGCTAGCGCGACCGACAAAAAGGCAATGAAAAAAATTACGACCACCGTAGAGACTGAGAGGGAGTTTTTGTTGGGAGAGGAAGAGAAGGACTGTGATCTAATTAGCGTGCCGGAACTGCGTGGCATGGTGGGGGAGCGTGAAGTAGACGCGCTGTTCGACAGCAGAGCGGAGGTTTGTGCTATTAGCCAGCAGCTATACGACTCGTTGCGGAAGGAAGGGATGCAGTTCCCTACGTTTCTGGTGCCACAAATTACAATAGTTTGCTTGACAAGGGGAAAGGGGCACAAAGTGAATCAACAAGTATCTTGCCAGTTAAGTTTAGTAATAAGCACACATATGAGGTAGTCTGTTTGGTTGTGCCACAGTTAACGAGGGATCTTATAATTGGCACAGACATTATGCTGGAAGCGAGAGCGGTAATTGATTTTACCCAAGGGGTAATTAGATTCAGGGAGGGCAGTCTGCCCATGTTAAGAAAACCGGTTAAGTGGCAAACGGGCCACGAGTCGCCCCGAGTAGAACTGGTGTGTGAGGAGGAGTTAGAGGCCGCGGAGCACACGCTAGCATGGGTGGCAACACCGGAAGCCAGGGTAGACTATGTGGCCACGAGAGCTGAGAGATGTTGGGCAGCTGAGATAGAGGGCGTGGTGAATAAATGTCAGACCGGTGATACGAGGGAGAAAGAGAGTTTGCGGGCACTGATTGGTAGGTTCAATGACGTGTTTTCCGAAGGGCTAGGTCAAACTACCGAATACGAGGCGAGGATACCTGACAGTAGTGAAGTTCCGTTCAAACAGAAGACATACCCCATACCGTGGCCGTGCAGGGAGGAAGTGGACAAGCAGATAGGAGAGATGGAGGCGAGCGGAGTGATAGAGAGGGGCAACAGCCCTTTCGTCAACCCGTTGGTATGTGTAAGGAAGCGTGATGGTAGTGTCCGTTTGTGTATCGACGCCAGGTCGATCAATGCCCGTATTATCCCTGATAGGCAGTCGCCGGGGGAACCGGAGGACCTCTTAGCTGCGGTCCACGAAGCTAAGTTCATAAGTACCACAGATTTCAACAAAGGGTTTTGGCAAGTGCCACTGTACCCAGAGGACCGCAAGTACACGGCCTTTCTGTACAGGGGAAAAAGTTATCAGTTCTGGGTGTTGCCGTTTGGACTCGCTAACAGCGTAGGAAAGTTCTGCAGGGCAGTGGAGGCTTCACTTGGGCCCGGGTTAGCAACTGTGGTACATGCATACGTCGACGATCTGTTGGTCGTGAGTGGAAGTTTTGAAGAACATATTGAGGTGCTGGAGCGCTTGTTCACTAGGCTGAGATCAGTAGGACTCACTCTTAAGTTAAGCAAATCGCTGTTTCTGAGGAATGAGGTTAGATTTTTGGGGTTTGTTTTGAATGCCGTGGGGATTCAGCCGGATCCGGAAACAATTGAGTTAATTCAGAAGTTTCCAGTTCCCCGCAACGTGAGAGAGCTGAGGGCGTTTCTAGGGATTTGTAATTTTTACAGGAGATTTGCGGAACGTTTCGCCACGGCGATTGCGCCGTTGCTGGCACTGTTAAAGAAAGGGGTTGTGTGGCAGTGGACGGAGGAATGTAGGCGAAGTTACGAGGCGGTGAAGGGGTTGATTAGGCACGAGTGCGTGGCGAAACATCCAGATTTCAGTAAGGCATTTGTTATGTACGCAGACGCGTATGGGTATGGCATTGGGGCAAAGTTAGTCCAGCAAGGGGAAGATGGGGAAGAGAGGTTAGTCGCATTTGCTAGTAGGTCTTTGTTACCAGCCTAAAGGGCGTACACTGTTACCAAGTGGGAATGCCTAGCAGTGGTGTGGGGACTAGGTAAGTGGAGGAACATCCTGCTGGGGCACGAAGTGGTAGTGCGCTCGGATCAACATAGTTTATCCTTCTTACAATCATGCCGGTTGATGGGTAGTATGCTGACCAGGTGGTGTCTGGCGCTACAGGAGTTTAATTTTAGGATCGAGTATATATCTGGACGGGATAACGGTGACGCAGACTTGCTAAGTAGGACTGTAGTGGAGGAGGGGGTAGATGTGTTGGAAAACAAGCCTAGGCCAGGGCCGATGTTAGCTAGAGTTGTCGTCGAGCGGGATGTAGAGCTGATACGTAAGTTTCCGGGTATCACCGCAGTGCAGTGGGAGGATAGCACATGGGGAGAAATTATGGGCATACTGGAGAACCTGACGGTGGATGTGGCTGATCTTGTGGTTGGGAAGTTAGCTGAGTGGTATTGTGTTAGCGGGGGCGTGCTATTCCGTAAGGTAGGCATTGGCGCAGCAAGGTGGCGTATCTGTGTACCAGGAGCGTGGGTTAAGGAGTTGGTAGTGCATGTGCACAGAGCAACGGGCCATTTTGGCGAAAAGAAGACGTTGTGGTTGTTACAGACAAGTTACTATTGGAGTGGGATGGCGAGAAGTGTGAGGAAGCTGGTGAGTTGCTGCGAGCTGTGTCAGAAGGCTAAGTTTCCCAATAGGAGCTGAGAAGGGCCGTGGAACGCAATTATACCTGAAGGTCCGCTAGATTTGATGGCTATCGATTTGTATGGGCCACTGCCTAAATCAAGGGGAGGCGTGCAGTATTTGCTGGTTGTCTTAGACATGTTTACGAAGCTAGTCAGGTGCTACCCTTCAAGCGAGCTACTGCGACAGCATGCGTCAACAGGCTGATGAATGATCATTTTCCGCAATTCGGGAAGCCCAAGAGAATCCTAAGTGACCACGGAACGCAGTTTACGTCCAACGAGTATAAGTGGGAGAAGTTATGGGACGGGATTGACGTGGTGTATTCATCCATTCGACACCCGCAGAGCAACCCAGTGGAACGAGTTATGAAGGAGATAGGCAGGCTCCTTAGGACCTATTGTCATGAGCAACATAGTGGATTGGCTGAAGCAGTACCACTGTTAAATGATTTTCTTAACCTGCATGTGCACAGCAGTTAAGGGTTCGCGCCGATTGAGTTGGTGGAGAATACAGTGTTGAGGGAGCCGTTGGCAGCGAGTATAGAGTTTCCGCAGTCAGTAGAGCCAGTGAGGGAGGAACGCGTGATGAGAGTGAGAGAGAAGTTAAAGGCGGAAGCAGAAAGGAGGAGAAGGCATCAGGTGGCGCGTGAGGAAGTATTCGACGTGGGGGATTGTGTGTTGTTGAGGGTGGTAGAACGCAGCCAATTCATTAAGAAGGAAACCAAGAAGCTATTTCTCTTATACGAAGGGCCGTTTAGAATATCTAGGGCCAGGGGGCTGAATGCGTGGGAGCTGGTAAATGTGGACGATGGCGTGATTAAGGGAACTTACAATTCGTACCTGCTCAGGCCGTTCCGTCGCCAGGGGGAGTAGTTAGAGTAGTGGAGGGGTGTTGTTGAGGGCAGGGGAGCAGCCTCCTCGGGCTGGGGCACACAGAGTCACGTGACGTGACATGAAGTTGAACGCAGGAAATGTCGGATGGAAAGAAGGAAAAGGTGGCAAATTAAGGGGAGAGAGATTTAGGGTAGTTTTAGTACTAAGATTATGTACCTTTATGTAGTTCACTTAAGGCAGGGTTTGATCATTTCAAGTTGTAAGTAGTGTGTGTAGTATTCTTAGGAGTATTTTTGGAAGGTTATGGAGTTCGCTTAAGGCGGTATGACCGTTCGAGCTGTGGTTATCGTGAGTGGTGTTGTTAAAAGGAATTTCAATTTTGGAAGTGTAGAGAATCCAGTAAATTAAGGGCGTAAATATCATACGTTGTAACAGAAATTGTATGCAAGCATTCAATGAATTGCTTGATGTGGGATAGGAATCCCAAGATAACAAGGCCTGATCCCGTGCAGTGGCACGCGAGCTGTGTCTATTTGGTTTTGCTGTTTGTATATTTTAGCTATGAGGTGTCAGTGAAATCTCGGGTAACGCGAGACATCCCGCGGTTAACTAAGAATCGGTCCGCAAGGATGCAGATATCTGATTCAAATGCTGACATCACCGGCAAAACTTACCATTTTTTTTTGCTATTAGAAAGATCCGTTCAAGGTTCTTTACCGAATCTTTCTGGGGGGTTGTAAGGCACTCGGCATGCCCACCCTATTTATTTTTCCAAATTCTGTTTGTGATGTGAGATAATAGCTTTCTTTCGCATAAACGTAACGTAACTTTCGGTGTAACCATTAAGAACTAAAAGCCTATTTATATGTGCTTCCGGCATCAGCATAGGTCTAATGGAATCCTGGCATGTCTCGCGATCACTAGGTATAGAATGAAGATTAGGATGAGTCGCTCGGGTGAACGGGAGACCCGGCTTGCCAGTGTGTAGTGCATCGAGATCACCTAGAATAGCTATTAAGGACCTGTGTATAGTTTAAGTTGTAACCGGGACTTGACACATTTGTCTGTGTAGACCATGGTGAATAAGAGAATAAAAGAAAGAGACGTTTATTTATTTGCAATGGTTGTAATGTTATTTGCTGTAATTTGAAGTAATTAATTTATGAGCGGTGGGCCGAACCAGTAAACACAAGTAATTCATTTAAATTTAATATAGTGTGTGTGCTAGGCGAGAGCATTCGGTTTTAAACTAATTGTATCCAGCAATTTTAAGGTGGTTTGACTATTGTTCAAGTACCTATTTATTTTGCTCAACAAGAAATCATGTAAAAGACCCATGCTAAATGTAAAACCGCTATTGGGCCTGGCGAACGGTAAAATAACAGAAAATCGGTCTGGGTACAAAATCTAGTAATAAGTTTTCTCTTTGGAATGTTTAATGTTAAATAATGTATTCTCAAGTTTTGAGGGAGTTAAAATGGTTCTAAGTTATTAATGTTATGATGACACGTGAATTTAAGGTAAATACCTATGTCTTGTGTGGACTTTTTGGAAACAGCATGAAATCCCAAGCAACATTTGACTCTTGGAAATTTTACGAGAATTGTGTCGGTCAAAAGTTATTACAGTTGGAAGGTTTTTGGTATTTACTTTGGAAATATGTAAATGAGTGCAGCCAGCCCGGCCATGGAGCCCCTGGGGCAACGACGATAGGGGTTCACAGAGGGTATTGAAGGATGTATGGCCGGCTATCTCCGATGCCGAGATTTTATTTAATATAATTTTGATTGTTATAATTTTCACTAAAGTGTTGAAGTACGTTTTCAAGTTCAGTAGAATTTTGCCGATTTTTCTGTGAGTTTGGTATGTTTAATTTGTATCCAGACCGATTATTTAACGTTGATAGAAGGTTATAGAACATTTAACCGGAAGGGAGGACGCCATTGTGATTGCCGTGGCTGGTCACTTGCGAGTTTTTTTTATCTGTCGGGATGTCGGAGTGAACGTACGTGTGTGCGGAGAGAGGGGCCTGCGGGTGCACCACGTGGCGAGGAGGGTTTAGCAATAGGCTAGCAAGCATGTATTTTTTTCTGGTAACGTGAGCCCTCGTGCTGCGCATTACGAGTTTTGATTGGAATTCACGGTGAAAATAATTGGCCCGTAATAAGTAAATTGAGGTCAGCCCACCGCGATTGTGTATAGGGACTTTTATGTTGTGCATGCTGCATTGAATCGGTGCTCTGAGTAAACATCCGAGAACTGAACTTCGCTCTTATTATTTGTGGGTAATAAGTATCCCTGTGGTAAAGTGGCTGTACTGGTATTCCTGTGAAATCCCGTTCCTTTCGTTTCGAACTGATGCCGAAGAGGGAGAGAGAACTCGTGACTTTGCCACTGAACCCAACGATAGCTAGCCGAGTGTAGGTTGAAACAAGGATTATATTATAAGTAAAGAGCGACTAGGGACGAGTGTGGCAACACACAAGTAAAGGTCAACAAAAATTTAATTATATTGACCTTACTCCACCTACGCGTAGGAATTGCAGAAAATGAGAAGAAAACTCCCAAGACAGTTTCGTACTATTGCAACACAAAATATGGTGTCGATGAATTGGATCAATTGACAAGGTTGTACAGTAAAGCCCCGATTTAACAAACTCGGGAATAACGAAAACAGTGATTTAATAAAAGTTTTTTTAGGAAACTTCAATAAATAACAAAAACAAAAAAGGTTGAAATAACTAAGAGATTTTAATAAAACGGAATATAAATTTTAATGTACATCAATTAAAATTACTACCGTCACCCGCATCACATACGTACGTACGTACTTGTTTCTTCATACATAAGCTTAAACCACCCATTGAGAAACAAAAAAAAATTGTTAAAATTTGTTGAAAACTTTGATTCTGCGAGTAACTTTGAGATAATCACGCGTGGCCAAGTGAGCGACACTGTGATGAGTTACAAGCGCATGCCTAGATATTCCATCTGGTGGCTGGCGAGTGAACGAGCATCTAGGTACCCAGTCACCACAGCACGGCGGTGGACAGCACAGGAACTAATTTACAGATAGTGCTTTGCATCTCCATTAGAATGCACTGCAGTGCAGCGTGCTCTATTGAATAATTCTAGTACCAATACAATGCAGTGGTGGTGGTGTCCATCTCGACTATTTTCTATCACATTCCATGATAAAACCAGCAAATTTACAAAAAAAAAAAAAATTATTATATTATTTATACAGACTTTTTACAACAAATTTACTACTACCATAAACGTAATTAATTTGTTTCCCCAATGCTAGAAAAATGCTGGAGTGCAAAGTACTTTTAGCGAACAGGCCAACAAATTTCATGAGTGCGGCTACCTACATGCTACAATGGCCACTGCTGTGTGTATTTCATTATTTTACAGTTGTCCTGCAAACTTTTAATTCAGTTTTCATTGCAATTCTTTAAAACAATTTTCATGGGAATTTCTTGAACTTTGTTGGTGGAGCAGACGGGAGTGATACGGAAAGATTGGTAGCTCGGCGGTATTAGTCATCACTTATCACGTGTTGATCGCGTGCGGGCGGCCTAACTCACCATGCACACCACACGCTCACTGAACGTTCCATTGAAAGTTTTTTTCGTCAATTTTTTTTCTCTTTTGCAACTGTGGTTTACATGTTGATGGTATGTTGTGTATTTTGTTATTGTTTTGAGTTGACAGAATTTTTTAAAATTACATTAATTTCTGACGTAACATGCATGAGGATTTAACTATTTTTGGGGAAGAAGGGGGGAGGGGAGTGAAAAAATATGAAGTCGGATTTATTTAACGAAACATCAATTTAGAGTAAACATTTTCGAGTTCTGTGGCATTTTGTTTAGTCTGGGTTCTACTGTACTCTGTGAAACCTGGGAAATTGGCAGTAGTCACTTCAGGTCTTCAATATTCTGGATCAAGTGCCAATAAATGCTTGGATATTGTACAAACAAGTAACTGGCAGAAGTATTAGTGGGCAAAACTTCATTCTCAAGCTATGTAAAGAACTTTGAGAATATTATACGAAGTCACAGAAATGGGTAACACTGCAGCACAATGAAATAATCCTGAGTCTAGTTCTCTGGCGAAACGCTGAAAATGCCAGACAGATACAATGGAAACAAAACACCTTTTTCTTGTTATCAATATTGTATAGGAATACAGTCAACCGTCGACCATACGACTTCAGGAATAACGACCCTCTCGAAGTAACAACCCTTTTTCCAGGATCCGTGGAAAATTTAAAAAAAAAAATTTGCTTAAAATTTATTTCCAAGAAAATAGCAGAAAAAGGCTTTGCATTTATTATGGCCGCAAATGGTTGCAGTTATTTCTCGAAAACTGTACTGTCATATACAGTGTGTGTGCCTTCCTCCCGCACGACGCGATGGCCAGGCAGCCGGACTGAATGCCCCTTCCCGTCCCCCGGAAGGTCGGTGACCCGCCCGCTTCTTGCCCTCCACCGGCCAACTGCTTCAATAAGGTCTTTCGCTCACCCTTTTTTATCATGTGGGCACCATAAATTTTTTGCCACTAATTTCTCGTGCCCTTGGATACGGTAGTCTGTCTTTCTGCCTCTGCTATTACGATTATACGTTGTGTTTATTTAAGCGTTATTATATTTTCCGTTTTGTTAGTTAAAATCTATTAAATATAATTATCATTATGTCATTTAATGATGTATACACAGTAATATTTATAAATCACTATTAATTTTGAAAAGTGAAAGCTGGACGGTTCATAACTGACATTACCGAACGTCTCAGATGTGCGTGGCACAGCACAGGCCAGTACGACACTTGACAACAGCATGTCTGGTGTGAGTCACTAGTCCACACGTGCACTCGTGCCCACACACATGCACACACGTACGCGCAATCGGCTCGACCGTAAATAAAAGCTGTGGCACTTGTCTACGTCGTTGGTGAAAAGAAAATGTGAAACAGCATTGTGTAGGCTTTTAAATTTGTTCTGTAAATGTGTTATCCAAGTTTATTAACAATGATCAACATCTTGATGTTTGTAATTGTTTACAGTTGGTGAGTAAATTGAAACTCAGTATCAAATCCCTCTCCATGCACATTGGTGTAGTGTGTAAATAACTTGTGCAGAGAGTAGAAGCAGAATTTTTCCACATGGCCAGCCGGGCTAGAGAAGTGAAAGAACTGCAAAACGAAAGGAGTAGTGTTATCATCACGTCCCATCTGCTGAGCGAGCGAGCCTCAGGAGCTGTGACTAGGTAGTGGTCAAAAGTGGCACAAGTGACGCAGCAGACACGTCGTTTATGTTGTTTTTGAACTAACCAGTTTCCAGATAGGTCCTTGCGCACAAGTGTGTGGTCGCTTGCTGCCAAGACGTGGTCGCTTGCTGCCAAGACGAGGTCCCACGAGGCAAACAGCTTTATCAAAACGTATGTTGTGCGACCTATAATTACAGTTGCCGGCAAAGTTTGTGCCTAATATGTCGAAGAAAAGTCTTAGATGTCAACCAACGTATGTGCCTATTGAAACCAATTACTATTTCAAACAACAACATTGCGGTTGTAAATAGTTTCGTAATGCCGGCACTTAATTTACATTGCCAACGATATTCTTTGATGTTGAGCAAGAAAAAGGTCGTATATGCATGTCCAAAGTATAATTTAATCAAAAAATGTCTTTGTATTGAAAAATATTACTATTTCAATCAACTTTGTTGCGGTATTCTTGTAAATAATTTCCAAAAACTGTCGTTGCGGCGCAAGAATTTAAATTTTCAGCGAAGTTTTTCTCAATTTTGAGCCAAAGAAATGTCATATATCCGCTTCCAGCGTATCTATTTATTCAAAATACTTCACTCTACTGAAAAAATATTACTATTTCAATAAACTTTATTGCGGCTTTCTTGCAAATAACTTCCAAACGGTCGTTGCGGGCACAAGAATCTATTTAGTCTGCGACATTTTTCTTAATTTTGAGCCAAAGAAAGGTCATATATCCGCTTCCAGTGTATCTATTTATTCAAAATACTTCACTATACTGAAAAATATTACTATTTCAATAAACTTTTTTGTGGAATTCTTGAAAATAACTTCCAAAATGGATGTTGCTGTCGCAAGAATTTAGGTTATCTGCAACTTTTATGATTTATATTAAACAAAGGTCATAGATCCACTTCAATGGCATACTTTAAAAATAACATGTTTGCTTTTCAAAATAAATATGTATCATTTTATAAAAACACGTAATTTTTGCGCCAAAGACGAGTGAACGTCGATTCAATGATAAAAAACGGTAAATGTCGACATTTTAGTGATCGGGGGTCGACGAAAATTTGTCAAAATTCTAATAACCACCCCTCCGAAATAACGACTCTATTCCCGGGAACCGTGAAGGGTCGTTAAATCGGAAGTTGACTGTATGTTGAAAAAGTACAAGAAAACAGGAAGTTACTTGTGTACAATTTTTTCAAGATATAAATTAGGCAGAAGTGGTTTTTGTCAGTCATGAATAAGTTTAACAGGAAACACATTTTCACAAAGTAAAAATAGCAATTTTGTATAAAAGTTTTAGAAGGATAGTAGTAGTTGTTTGCGTAAAAAAAGTGTTTTGCTGTACCCCACTGAATGTTATGACATATGATTTGTTTTGAAATATATTCTAGAAAATATATTATATTAACCCTATTACGTATTAATTATTTATTAAGTACTGTTACAAAAAAAATATACACACAACACAAAATCTATAAAAATAATAATTATAGAGTGGTCTATACTAACAGTAGTACTTTTAGTTTTACTGTAATATTAATTCAGGGAAATTTTTTTATAGTGATTATGATAAATACTTAAAGTAAAATCATAACAAATTAAAAAGTTTTTGGTTATTTACGATGTTGGAAACCAAGACATTCGTCCCACCCACAGAAATTAATTTTTACTAGTAGACCACATAACATTGAAATATGAACTGTTAGTAGTTTTTTGTGCATGCAAAATAACATAAAATTTCATTCCTTGCATCACATAGGAGGCGGGGAGGAAACAACATTGTACTGTTTTAAGGAAAAGTATGCTGAACATAAAATATTTTTACTAAAATTGTACTCAAATTTTAAAAATATGTAACACTGCAATACTGTAGCTCCATATCTATCAACATTACTAAACACTTAACATACACCATAAAATATTCTTTTTTCAAAATGATAACTAAATATGGTCACAGGAACACACTGTTTACATGTCCTTTACTTTAATTTTTATCAATCTCATAATTTGAAAATTCGTACAAAAAAATTAGTGAACACTATTTTTAACAACTCAATATACACAAATATTTTGCCAAGCAATGTGAAAGTTCTGAATTACAAGTAGTAAAAACCACCACAGTTTGTCTAATAATGTCTAGCTTGTGAAACTGCAGCATTTACAGCCTTACCTTGGCCTGACTAGAAGTAGCCAGCGTGATGAACAGCATCTCGTTGACGATGCAGTAGCCACTGCCAAACGGGACTATCACGAAGGTCCTTGTGAAGGCACGTGGCATACAGCCCTTGTTGTTGGGCTCCCTGAACACCCCCGTCACCACAACATTCATCAGCTGTGGCTGTAAGTACAATGCACACCACCGCTTGAGGTCAGCACGCTCGTATACACACCGCTAACACTGCTCACATGCCTTTACAAACATTAACTGCACCTTTATCAATTGAAAAATTTTGAAAACTTCAACTCTACAATAGGCCACACTGAATCCCGAATTGAGAAAGACACAAATAACCGAAAACAAAGTTTCCAACGTTTTAATTATTCAAATTTGTGTTCCTCTTCTTTGCGACATTGCTGCTTACAAAATGATCTATCCGGTTATGTTTTATGTATTTTCTGTTACAAAAATCTAAATTATGAACTGAACTTCCCCCACTACAAACATTTCATACACACAAACAGGATTTAATAATATATACAGGTAGTTAAGTAGGCTTCAAACTGCCTTTATTATCCGCCACCATGGTCACAGTCTTCTATGGCTGTGGCCATGGCTGTGATCGCAGCTGCCGCCATCTCAATATATTGAGGTACAGTATTACATCACCTACTGTGTATCAATTTGCTTAGAGTGCAAAAAACAAACTACAACAAATGAATATACCTGGAAAAGTTATAGCTATGGCTACAAACGTCACTCACTTCATGGCACCACACATGAAAGGTTAACCTTTGGGTTAGTTTGCCGAATGTTCTGCAATATCTATAAATGTTGATTCTTTTCCATATATCGGTTTTCACATTTAAATATTCGTGAAAATGGACAATATATTTAAAAACGGCATGCCTGCTGTAATTGTCTGTTTTTCAGTCAATTTTTTTCCATAGCTAGTGTACACATTATTCTACACTGACAAATCCCTGTAAAATTTTGATCATTCTTCATTATGAATACATATTTGAAGCATCAGGGCAATTTTTTAATTTGAATTTTTTTTATTTGAAGAATTCTAACACTGCAGTAAAAACATTAAAAACCTAATAAGCACTAAGTACAATAAAGTATTTTTTTGTAATATTTTGCCAAATAATTGAGGAGTGTTTGTGGTAAACGATATAAGTGCCAAATAATAAGTTTTTCAGGAAATGAAAAAAAGAAAAACGAAGTCCGTCGCAAATAATGTTATAATTCGAATGCTATGTTACATTTATTTACAGGATTGTATGTGTGAAAAGAACTGTCACAGAAAAATTTTAGAGAAACGTTACTTCAAATGGCACTTGTATCATTCTCCATGTCAACAGTTATGGATTTACACTAAGTGCATTCTACGGACATTTGATTGAACTAAACAATGCAGTATTGGCACGCATATCACTTCCTACCGTATTATCAACAGGACATAAAATTCTTCCACTGGAAAACCTCAAAATGTGAATTTCTGGCACTTATATCGTTTCCGACAAACACTCCTCAATCAAAAATCATCTTTGACTAAGCATTAATTAATTTTTTGTGCAATTAATTTGCTGTCCAGAAAATTAAATTGAATATTTATATTTCCGTCTTAGAATTTTCCACCTCGAACACCATTTTCGTATTGTCCCTTGAAAAGTGAGAAAAAAAAAAACGGGGTAGAAGAAGAAACATGGGGTTTCAATTTATTTTGTACACAGATTGCCGTATATACCCAGGTACCACCCGCACCTTTTTTCCGAGATATAAGTTTGTAAAAGTGGAGTGTGGGTGGTATCTGGGTCAAACGGCACTTGAGCAGTTTTTGCACTCTGACGAAAAGCACCGCAACACCGGTAATCTGCAGTAGTACATATTGACACTCATATCCTGCTGCAAGGTATTGTTTTATGTGAAATGCCTTGATAAATTCACATAACTGCTGTGATAACCATGTGGAATGATTACGTAGGCTGCGCATATGTGCAGGTGGTAGAAGATGGGATGGGCGGATGGAGCGAAACGTATGGGGGTGGGCAACAGAGCTAGTAGTCAAGGTCACGATCTTGGCGTTGCCATGTTGCAGCTTGCTGTGTACAAACTATCTCGAGCGTATTTAGCGAAGCGCATACTATTAGGTACTGAGTGGCTTCACACATGTATTGGCTGAAAATATTGAGATGAATCGTAAAAGTCTGCGTTCATTCACAGTTGCAGAAAAATTAAAGATTATCAGTGAAGCAGATGAGATCGGTAACCGTGCAGCAGGAAGAAAATACGATGTCAACGAAGTGTGCGCGCGAGATTGGAGGAAAAATAAAGACAAGCTACTAATGACCAGTGGTAAGAGACATGCATTTCGTGGTGTGGCAGCGAAGATCCGGAAATTCTATTAATAAATAAATACAGTATATGTAAGTGTAAATATCAATTTTTTTAAATGCAGAACATACCATGTTTACATTATGCACTGGTTTTTCTTAGCTAATTATGAGAACAAAGTTTCGTGACTGGGATAGGAGGTGTGCTTCACGATCGTTCGTTGCCCAGCGCGCGAGATGGAAGCGGGAGTGAGAGAGCAAACGGTAAACAGCTCATGCCTAGTCAGATATCTTATCTGTTGCCTGCTATGTTGTCACGCAGCACTCTCACCTGCCTTATATTTGTCATTGTTGTTAAATGTCGGGACCAAAATACACATTTCACTTTGAAATTATTTAGTCATAATGAAGAATGATAAATATTTTGCAGGGATTTGTCAGTACAGAATAAAGCAAAAAGTTATTTTACATGCAAATCTGCTGTGAAACCTTTTTTCCCCACAATTTCATTCTAAAAACAAGGGTGTGGGTCTTACACAGGGGCGGGTGGTAATTAGGTATACACAGTACACTTTACGAAGATGAAACACTTACAGTGAAGAAGGTGAGGTCAACTGTGAAGGAGACAGGGTCATGCTGAGTTTTCGGCAGGGTGGAGAGGAAGTCGACTACATTTATGCGACCCACGTGGAGCATTTTCTGTCTGCGGCCACCCTCGCTCACCCTGAGCAGGTTTCTGCTCTCCGTGATGTAATTTATCAACCTACCAGAAAAATCCAAACATAATGACAACTATGTAGTGTATAACAGCATACCCAACTGTTTTATTTTTCAGCAATGCATTATTCCAGTTTCAATTAACACAAGTACTCATAGTGGCCACAGGTTAGTAATAATAAAATTCCCTGATTTTTCCAGGATTTCCAGGAAAATTTGAACTTTTTTCCATGATTCTTGATGGCATGGTATATACAATTTCCCGGACAATATTAATACATTATTAAATATAGTCAAAAAATGTGTACTTCACCTACCTACCTGTTAGTGTTCTCCATTGGGAGATGAATAATACAAACAAATTCACACAAAAGGAATAAAATATTAGTTACTGTGCGGGAATCAGTTCTCGGACTTTGGCAGTTGGGGAACGAGGGGTTGTATGGAAGCAGACTTGGTCAGTAGGAGGGAGGTTGTCGGCAAAACGTGTCTCCAGCTACGTCTTCTAACACATTACCAATAACAGACCTCACACTGACATTTAGGCCTGCTAATTAACACACACAACCTTCTCAAGCCAAGCTCCCAGAGCAGAGTCACTTACTATATACATAAATTTTTTAACTACTCCACAAAAATATACAGTGAATCCCCTTCTAAGAGAGAATAACACAAATAAAATGCTAAGTGTTGTAAGCAGAAAATGTATAGTATCTCGGTGTTGTTAACTATCTCTATACATATTGTCTTACCAACTCTTCTATGAGACGTTCAATGGACTGTAAGATATAGTTAACCGATATGTTCCGTGCTGCTTAAAAACATATGTTAGAACACTGGATGTATTGATGGACGTGTGTGCAGTGTTCCCAGCATGCTCAGTGCAGTTCAAGATGGCGACTCTGTAAATTAAACGTGCGGGACTCGGTCCTCCGGAGTGTTATTTTTTAGTGGAAATCTAGGAACTGCAACATTTTGGTCCTGCTGGACCAAATTATATTAGGCCGATGTCAAGTTTTTTGTAACGAAGATTTGTGTGCTGCACAATGTGTTGTGCCGTCAACGTGTTTCCCGCATGTTTCTGTGCAAGTGTGTCCCTTTGTCTCGCCGTCTTGAGTTCTTTTTTTGGAATAGTGTTCTACTGGAACTGGATTGTTGTTTTTTTCACGTGTTGTTTCCCTTCTTTATGTTCCTGGCATTTGCATCCATGCTGTCATAGTATCAACAAGTTTTTATCTGCAGTATCAGATATAAGATCTGCAATTGTATCCTTCCTGGCAGAACATGAGCAGGTCCAACACACAGCCTATGTTTCTGCTATGAATGTGAAACTGCCAAAACTCAACCTCCCTACCTTCTCAGACTTGTGGGAAGAGTGGTCTACCTTCTCTCGGCTCTACCAAGCTACCATTCATGAAAATCATGCGTTATTAGAGGTAGAAAAGTTTCAGTACCTGAAGAGTTGTCTAAAGGGTGACGCTTCACATTTAGTACAAAATCTCCCTATCACGAGTGAAAATTATATTGTTGCTTGGGAACTACTTGTTTCACAATATCAAAATAAGTGTAAACTTAGGTATTACTCTTCACATAAATAGAATTCTTGAGCTAACTACTACCAGTTCATCCAACCATAATTCCATCCGCCATTTTGTCAACACCTTTCATGAGAATGCTAGAGCTTTGGAGGCACTTGAATGCAATATTACTAAAAAAAACCCACGTATTATCTGTTATCTTTTGGAAAAAATTTTCGCCTTAGATTTGAGAAATCTCGGACTAAGGCCCAGGAAAGTCTTCCTTAAGTCTCTGAACTAGTAGATTTCCTGTGTTCAGGATGTGGGCACCAAATTTATGACACAACAGTCCCAAAAACCTTCTTCAGGACAGCAGAAATATGTGAGCTCATTTGTGCAGCAGTCAGTTTTTGTATCAAACTCATATTCCAACAAACAAAAAGTATTGTGTGTTGTGTCAGCAAACAAGTCATTCTGTGTACACGTGCCCAACTATTGTTCAGGCAACACCAACAGACAGGCAAGCTATTGTGAGGAACCAAGAAACTTTGTTTCAACTGTTTAGGCTCATCTCACATGCTTGCTTCTTGCTCATCTGTAAATTCGTGTATGAAGTGCAATCGCAAGCATCATACCATGCTTCACTCAAGCTACCATTCGGAAGCATCATCAAATGAAGTACCTGGTGTAACTCAAAACTCTGACATCAACCAAGATGACCATTTTGTACGCGTATCCGCAAATGATTACAAAACGTCAGTACTTTTGGCTACTGCATTGGTAAAGGTCTATGGAGCTGATGGGAAATCTCACGTAATGCTTTGTCTTCAAGACAGTGCTGCTCAGGCCTCATTTATTTCACTGAGACATCAGCTAAGTTTTTTCTCTTCCTCTGTAACGAGATTGTCACAGGTTTTAAAGTTTATTTTTGTTTGATCATATAACGAACTGAGAAAGACTTTGCTATTAAAGGAAGCATCAGAAGTTTTAGTGTTTTGACAGTTCCCACCTTACTATAGTAATTTTTGTTCAACTTAATTTATTTAATGTTATTATTGATTTGTGTTAGATTAAGAAAATCTCTCACTCCTAGTTATTTGTAATAGACGTTAAATTATCTAGAAGCTTATTCAATACTGTTATGGAATTTCTGAACAACACTCATAACTTTTCTTCTTTGAAAGTATCGCAAATATTTTCTGAATATGTTCATATTATCAAAGTTTTGCATAATTGTTTATTTAAATATTTTCTGAATTTATTCTAACATCTGCTAAATAATTTTAATGTAAATTTGAAATACTAGTTTCAAATGTTTTACTACCATATGATTGTACATAGTATAATTATAGTTTAACTTACTAGGTATAGAGTAATTATCTGCTCCATAGAGGTTTCTCTGAGCAGATTGCAGGTTTTATACCTCTTTTGTTGATTGGTCGCCACGGCAATGGCTTCCAATTTGGAGAAGAACATAGATTATATGCTGTCTTGTACAGAGCAGAGAGAGTTCCCTGAATTTTGCTAGGTGAAGCATGCGGCAGAATCGAGCCAGGAGAAAATGGAACATTTTCATTTCTGCCGTCAACCTAAGGTTAGGCTTGGGAACCCAATAGATAGAGGACAGTATGTCCGACAGTTTTAGACCATTTGAGAATAGGCCCGTCATCAGTAATGTAATTAGGCTAATTTTTGAAGTGTCATGAAGACGACTAGACCTTCAGACTACATTGTAAGTATAGCCATGTTGAATATGTATGCCTGTAGCGTCCCCACGCTTACCCATTTTGTGTACAAGGCCGACCATTCCAAATATTGACTTGGATATTCAATTCAAAATTTATTTCATAAAATTTTTCGTCTACTAATTTTAAATGAGTTTGGTGTGCCTAATTTTTGCCAATAAGCTCAAACCCAGAGGTCCTGTGTCAGAATATCGTGTAAACCGACTGAACAAACATACATACTTGAACTTAAATTAAAATTTTATCCCTAGCCGAGAAATTTTAATAGAACCTAGTATCAACTTTAACCAAACTCAAGATATTTTCTACTTTATAGTAAATTGTGTCTACACTATGTGTTTGACCTAGGGTGAGAGATTTTTAGAATTAGAATTTTTTATTTATTTTTATTTTCTTCAACAAACTGCTCTATCAATTGAGATGTGGTGCCTATGTTTTAATGACGAACCTACAAGAATCTCTCACCTTAGTCACTTACACACAGAAAGTCACATAATCATCACCACTAATATTAGACCACGTGAAAAGGTGGCTGAAAGGGTTACAGGTTTGTCGAGCGGAATTGTGCGCCTTAAAGGGTCTATTGAATGTAAGATACAGTCTTCTGTTGAACCTTCATATTTTTGAAATTATTCTCTCCTTGTTGTTTCCAAGATCACTAACCAATTGCCAAGTTCTGAATTGGACCCATGTGTCAAAATAAAACTAGGTTCCCTTCCCCTAGCAGAATCTTGTTTTGACAAACCAGTGCAGATTGACATCCTCCTTGGCGCAGACATTTATGTACAGATTTACATGAGTGGACGTTTGAAACTAGGCCAACATTTACCTATTGTTTTGGAATCAAAGCTTGGATGGTTTCTTCTGGGTGAATGTCCTGAATTTGTTACTAAGCCAGTGCAGTCAAACCCTGACTTGGTATCATTGTTTGTGGGCGTTGACTCTCTTGACTCTGCAATCAAAAATTTTTGGGAAATTGAGGAGCCTCCTACTGTTGATATCATGTCCCCAGATGTAGATTACTGTGAACAGCATTTCTTAGCCACTCATTGTCGTTGTAAGGATGGCATATACAAGGTGTGCTTACCCTTCAAAAATCCACGTCCACTTCTGGGAAACTCTCGTGAACATGCCGAACGACGTTTTCTTGCCTTAGAACGGAAACTTGCCTTCCAACCAGATCTTAACACCCTTTATAAGGACTTCATGCAGGATTACCTAGATTCTGGTCACATGGAACCATACTGCACTGCAGCTCAATCCTTTGAGTCAGATTCAAAAGTTGTAGAGTGTTTTATTCCACACCATGGTGTCTTGAAGGCCGCTAGCTCAACCACCAAACTCAGAGTTGTATTTGATGGTAGTTCTAAGACTGGTAGTGGAGTATCGCTAAATGACAGTCTTCTTCCTGGCCCTAAACTTCAAACAAGTATAACAGATGTCCTCCTGCGATACAATCTATACTGAGTGGTGTTTTCATGTGATATTAAACAAATGTATAGGCAGATCTTGATCAATGAAAGTGACTGTCCGTCCCAACTCATTCTGTGGCATGATGAACCTACAGACCCCATTTCTGTCTATCAGCTAAACACAGTCACATATGGCCTTACATCATCACCTTTTCTAGCTATTCGCACACTGCAACAACTGGCTATAGACGAGGATGATCAGTACCCATTGGCTGCAGCAGCACCTCAAAACCATATATTTGCTGTTGACATTGTCACTGGGGCGTCAACACTGAAGGAAGCCATTCTCTTACGTGACCAGCTTATAGAACTAGGTTTGTTTTACTCGCGTTTGACCCAGTGTCTCTCGCGTCTCCCTGGAGTTGGTATAATGTTGTCCCAGGTCAGAAGGAGTTGTACTCTTAAAGGGCGAAGGAAAACGCTTTAGGTCGTGCGTGCATTTCTTTTTGTGATGACCGAACTAGCAGAAGTTATTGGGAATATAATAGAGAATGAAGAATCATCATGTACGAAATAAATAATTACATTCTGCTATAAATAACACTAATCCATCATCAGCTATAATATTTTCATCATTTTCCAATGTTGTTCGGAATAATAAGTTATTCTCATTCACATCACTATGAACGTTAACAGACCACAACGTAGCAGACTGGCGCGAAAACGTCTAGCAGACGATTTGCCCCGACAACTCGACCTTGCGAGGTGGAGCGGCGGGAGCATTACCTACTTGACCTGGAGGCGCTTGACCTGGCGAGTAAAATGGACCCCCGCCATATTGTTTCCGGTAAGTAAAATGCCTAGGAGTGGGCCGGGAGCTGAAAGAGCACAAAGAGACGCCAGGTCAAGGCGAGTAAAACAAACCTATAGAACTGTTACGGCATGGTGGGTTTGAACTTCGCAAGTGGACCAGCAACCAGCCTCATGTTTTAGACATAGTGCCAGCCACTCATCATGAACATCCCAAGTCAGTTCAGTTCGCAGTGGGACCTGTTGTGAACATCCTGGGTTTGCAATGGAATCCTGAGGATGATACGTTTTCCTACTATCTGTGTATCAACAATGAAATGGCTACCGAACGCTTTGTGCTGTCACAGATTGCCAAAATTTATGATCCTATGGGTTGGCTCTCTCCTATTGTTGTGTGGGCCAAGATACTGATGCAGTGTTTGTGTACAGAAGGGCTCGATTGGGACGACCTATTGCCCCTCACATCACAAACCAGAGGAACCAGTTTGTAGATGGGTTACCTGAAGTCAAGGCTCTTCAGCTTCCACGCTTCATTTGTCCTAATGTAACAAGTGTACAATTGCACTGTTTCGCTGATGCTTCTGAGCAGGCGTACGCAGCTGTGGTGTATCTACGAGCTGTGGACACAGTGGGAAATTTAAACTGTTAGCCTCATCCTGGCTAAGTCACGAGTAGCTCCGTTGAGACAGATTTCACTTCCTCCGCTCGAACTTTGTGCAGCTCATTTACTGTCTAAACTACTACACTACCGTCAAACCTTTCTTACCCACTATTTGACGATCACGTCTTTGGTAGCATGGTCTGACTCAAGTGTAAATCTTACCTGGATCAGAACTCCTCCTTACAAACTGAAAACTTTTGTTGCAAATCGTATGGCCCAAATACAAGAGTTGGTTCCACCTCATTCCTGTAAACACGTACCATCAATGTATAACCCTGCGGATTGTGCTTCGCGTGGGATTCTCCCTCAACAACTTAGCTCCCATGTGCTTTGGTGGCATGGTCCTATCTGGTTATCGTTTCCTTCTGAGGAATGGCAGTCTTCAGAGGAGTTCTTACCAATCCCAGAAGTCCCAGAACTCAAACCGAGTAGAGTAGCATTTGTTACCACCCAAGATCACCCGTCTAAACTTCCTGTGTTTCAGCGAGTTTCCTCTTGGATAAAGCTCATACGAATTGTGGCATATGTGATGCGATTCTTCTACCATTTAAAGGGGCTCCGACCCAGTAGTGGCTCAATCTCATAGCAGGAAATAGAAGAAGCAACCATTATCATTTGTAGACGCTGTGACGTGCACTGGCACGTAGCACTTACTTGGCATCTTATCATACAGTAATTTCAATTTTTTTTGTTTTAATTAATGTTTTTTTTTGTAATAACAAATTAAGTAGGCCAAATTAACCAGGTATAAGGATGTATACGGCGGGATCCAACATATTAATTGGGGATGCGAGTAAAGAAATTTACATTTAAATTTTCTTTTTAATTTTAAATTTAACTTTAAAGCAAGAGAAAAGCATAGAATTTTACATGTCAATTTTATTGGATTTATATCGTGTTTGGACTCATTTGAAAGCTAATTTAATTTCAAGCAACTTTTCTAAATAAACTTTTCTTATATTTTGCCTTGTTTAGATTTTTTGAAATTTCAAGTGGCTAATTAGCTTGCTTCTCCTGGAATAGGATTTATGTGGCAGGCTAGTAGTAGTTCTCTTGCTTGGAAGCACGTACAGAGAAGTGCTGGCTTTTACATTTTCAAATAAGCTCGGAGCTAGCCTGTGCTTTAGATAGATTTATCTGGCAGGCAGGTCAGAGTTCACTCGCCTGGAGGCACGTACACGGACGTGCTGGAATGCGAGGACTCTGCAGGGCGTTTCTCGACCAACGTGGGTGGTAGTATCGTGTGTAACAACACTAAAAAGGTGGTGATCCGCGACAGATTGAGAGCGCTGCACATCCCTAATTAATAACCTAATGAATATTTAGCTGGTATAATGGAATGTAACGCTTTGTAAATTTATCAGTATCTATGTTACATACAATTTTTAGGTTATAAACGTCAATTAACCAGCTTTTTAGGCAAGTTGGATCCTGATGTATCCCTCCGCCGCTCGGCCGAGTAAGTCAGAGTGTTCGCCCAGGAAGTTCAGTCGTGATATGTCGGAGCTTGGACTCGGTCACGGAAAGATGGCAGGCTAAGTTTTTTGGTATTAGTTGGGGCGTCATGGCGGCAGGGAGAGGACGTGTAAAGGTTGGAAGAGGGGCGGTGAAGCTTAGAGGGCGTATCCGCGAGTAAAGGGGGCTGTGTAGCCAGCACGCTAACATGTATTTCTTTTGCGGTGTTTGTTAAGAGTAGTACTCAAGTAAGTAGGTGCAAGAAATAGCTGCACATGTGAGTATAGCAGTATATTTAAGACACCGTTAGTGGTACCCCGTAGTTTAGGTCGTTTTCCTTTGTGGAGCAAACTGAGGCAGATCACAACCGATAATAAACTGGGACGAACA
>PNEQ01093723.1:40709-59683 GCA_003012365.1 Medauroidea extradentata | reverse complement strand
AAACTGCAGACATGCACATAAGGTACTGGAACAAAGTGGGGCAAAATTCTTTTCGCGAAAAGTTCATGTCTCTAGTAATTATGTATTTGATACTTGAATATAAATTTTTGGCCGTAACGTAACTTGCAAATTACTAAAAACTAAATGTACAATACATCCAGTTTTTTTTTTTTAATCTTCACTACCGTATACACGAGAATGAGTCATTTTTCGCATCGCGGTGTTTTTACATCATCTTAGGAATGACCAACACAGCAAAAAAAAGTAATGCAGTATATGTTTAATGTATCGCAACAACAATGTACGTACGATAATCCAAAATTCGGTAAAAATCATAAATTAAATAGAACGGTATTCGTAAATGTGCATAATGTTGGCCGGATACCATTAGGCAACATTAACGGTCACTATCTTGTAAAATAGTAAAACAATAATAATTTTCGCACCGTAGTAGCAACCTGTATATTTCGATCGTCATTTTTTTTAAGGGGAGTGGGAAGGTGAAGGTTACGAATTAAAAATTGGTGACAATCAGCAGCGTTCCAAATGAACCACACTAAATCATTGATTGCTAAATTAGCGATTGGAACACGGTATGTTTTTTTTTTTTCAGACACTATTATTAAGACAGTCAAATACTAGAGCACAAATTGAAGCATGAAATCTAATATTTTTTAATAGCCCCACTCTAACGACTAAATACCTCATCAATCAGCCACGCTTTCGAGAGATTACGGGAAGTGTGTCAAGGTTTGTCGATCAACGTACGCTTGACTGCAACTTTGTCGAGAAGTAGATGACCAATGGCTGACACGACTGCTGAAATCTGTCATCCACGCATTTATATCATAAACCGTGGAAGACTTAAGTTGTTAGAATATGTGTGTCTTACCTAACTGCAGATTATGTACGGATAGTATCTCGAAAATACAACTGTTAAAATTATACACTTTACATGTCAGTTAGTTAAATAATAAAAAAAGTAGTCACTGTAAATTCTATTGGTTGGTCTGTTACCGGCCAGCCAATAATTTAGTATAATTCAAAACATTTTGCGTAAATCAGCATAGTGTGTAACGCTGGCATTTTTAGTCTTATTAAGTGTTGTCTAAATTTTTAGTAGTTTTTACGATAAACACATAGCACAGGATAAAATATTTAAATCAAAATTTCTTACCGTTTAGTGCACAAATTGGTATTATCTTGAAGAATTATTCAACTGTAAAGATGTAATAAAAATAGTACAATATAAATAAATATTTATCATATTTATTATGAAAGCAACATTTTAAGCTTCTTATTGAGTTGTGGAATCCTTGCGTATTTTCAGAAGTTAATTAAGTGTGTGTTACTTTCAAAAAGTATGTCCTGCTATGCTGTGTTTTTACAAATGTTATTTCTTTCTTGCATCGCTACCTATGGTACTGCTAAATTATTGTCAGTAATTATTTTTCTGGGACTAACAAGAGTTAACAGCAATATAAAAGTAAAGTGAAACATTAAAATGTTAAATATTTCAAATTCCTTATTCTAATTATTAGGGACGGGAATTTTTCGTGAAAATATTTTTGCCCTACTTGATTTCAGTGCCTTACGTGCACACCTGCAGCTCAACTTCATGATTATTGGCAGAGTGTTTTTGTGCAGAGCCGTTATTCATTTGACTGTGCTAATCAGTACACGGATAACTGCCACACATCACGTCTGTGATTCGCAGGTTTAACCTCCACACGCTGGGTGTTACGACATCCAATCACTAGAGCCAGTGATTTTTGGTGAAAAGAATTCTGCAACAACTTATGTCTTACGTGCACACCTGCAACTCTGGTTCGTGGTTGTTGTCAGAATATAATAGGGCAGAGGTGTGGCGCATTTGACTGCACCAACCAGAACAATGTTACCACGACACCACACGTCTGTGATTTGCGGGTAGGACCCCGAGACGTAGAAGGTAAAAAACTTCCAATCACTGATCATGAAGCAGAGAAAAAGGTGTTCACATAAGACATTGATACAAATTGTTGCAGAATTCTTTTCACCAAACATCACTGGCTCTACCAATCACTGACCACATAGCAGAGCTGCAGGTGCGCGCGTAAGGCACTGAAACAAAGTGCTGCAAAAATCTTTTCGCGAAATTTCCTGTCTCTACTAATTATTAACGTGAGTCCTTGTTGTTCAGTGTTACACACAAACATCTTATTTCATACTTCACCCTCGCCCCCTTTTTCACGTAAATATGGGTGCCTAACAGTTGCTTAGACACATAGTAAATAATGGTAACTGTAGTAAGCTAACCTACAAAACCTTACGTAGGTGGCTTTTGCAGCAACAATCCGAACATCACCGCACATATTTTGTTGAAGGAAATTATTCTCTGTTGTAGGAGAGTGTGGGAGTGTGGAGACGTTTTGACCAGCTCTTAACTTCTGAGTATTTAGTTCTTATGGGGATGAAATTAGGCGAGTACAAAGAGGCAGAGGAGATACTTCAAATGGTGGTCCCGTTATTTCTTCGGTGGAACAACTGTGCCAAAGTAGCCTACGTTCGCAAGGTTATGTGATTTTAAAGAGCGAAAAAGTTGTTTTATTGCCATGAATCGAAACTGGAAGTTTTAGCGGAAAAAATGTTTGCCCTGCTTTGTTTCATTGTCTTACGTGCACATCAGCAGCTCTGCTTCATCGTCAGCGACTAAATGTTTTAACTTCCTCGCGACTTGCAAATACATATGCAAATTACAAACGTACGGTGTCACAGTAATCGTATTAATAATAAGTGTTACACTCGTAATTGGGCTGACGCCCGGCGGCAACCTCTCCATCCCCACAGCACCAATCCTCCAGTCCCTTCCTAAACCTTCCAACCCCCCTCACAGTCACCAACTCCTCCTGCAGTGCATTCCACTCCCTCACTGTTCTCGCCAGCATTGATCGAGGGAAGTGTACGCTATAGGTAGACACCTGAAAAATTCGCGTTTTCTTTTAAGAGAAAGCTAGAATTCAAGCAACTATAGGTCTGTATCACGTTCATAATTGGCCGTTGACTTACTCGACACTTCCTTGAAGTATATGAGCCAATAATAAAACTGTAGCTGAACACAGGCCCATTTCACAGTGTCAGCGAGCATCTAATAAACACCTGCTGTCTGCACGATTTCACATACATTCTTGGAAGCTAGCTTACAAGTCATTGAACCCGCGAATTTTTCCCGTCTCTAGCTATAGGTTAAGAAGGCTACAGCCATTGATTAAAAAAAAAAAAAAAAAAAAAATTCCAACTGTCTACATCAATAAGTATATAACACGGAAATTCCAAGTCTGAATAACTTTGCGTGAGGCCGTTAAACTCAAGCATGTACTGGACGTATGTTTAATGTACTCACACGTAGCTACTGTGATTTTATTAACAGAATCTACACTACGTCTCTGCACGGCGACATGCTGCCAATAGCCATGACGTAAATCTGCAGATGTGCAGGTAGGGCGATGAAACAAGTTTATGGAAAGTTCTTTTCAGTAAATATCAATGTCTGTAACAATAACGAATACTGGCGAGTGGTTAGGTTAACGGCACGGGGAATGTCGCTGAGAAGGTTAACCGGCGCTTGAGTATCAGCCGGGCGGCGAGGTAATTGGGCGCCTGCACAGCGTGGCTGACAGTTATTACCTTCGCACCTGTTAACGCTCGTCTTGTCCCGCGGACATCTGTGTCAAGGAGCCGTCGACGCCGGAGGCTGCCCGACCCAATTCCAGTTCCCTGCGGCGCCTCGCCCTTTCCACACCCCTTTCCCCTTCCTTACGACAATCCATGTCGTGAGGCTCGCGTCCTCCGCGTTGCCACTTGGTGGAACCGTGCACGCTGCCTTCCTGGGTTGTGATCCCTTCACCACACCCGCGCTGCTCTGTCAACACGCCCCGAGGGGAGTGTTCCAGCCGAAGACTGACGTCAACTGAGAGTCTTGCGCTTAGAGGCGTTCAGTATGGACCCCTAATTTTGCCGAAAAGGCTTTCA
Organism: Medauroidea extradentata; assembly: GCA_003012365.1. Classification (NCBI taxonomy): domain Eukaryota; kingdom Metazoa; phylum Arthropoda; class Insecta; order Phasmatodea; family Phasmatidae; genus Medauroidea; species Medauroidea extradentata. The sequence goes on along the minus strand of PNEQ01093723.1, from coordinate 55,672 downwards.
GAGCACGTGGAACACCGCTGCCACAAGTGGCGTGGGCACAGAATATTTAGGAATACAGATGTGAAGTTGCCGGTAAGACGGATAACTCAGTCATACACGCCAGCAAAATGGCTTTCCTTGCCAGTAAAATGGCGGAAACCCTTGCCGCCAACCAGCGTAGAGCGGCTGCCCTACCAACCAGCAACCAGGCCAATAGTAAACCTGCCGTAATATGCAGAAGCCAAACATACACGGGGCCGGTATCAACAGCCTCGGGCAGCCAATAAGCGGCAAGTTCGTCCGTGCCAAATAAGCCGCCACGTCATTTCACGTCTGTATTACTGTTTAGTCTGTGGTGTGGGTGTGTTGCAAGGTAAGCTGTACTTTGTGACGTCTGTACAATTTAATGACTGGCTATCAGCCTATCGGTACTGGCGGGGCACGAGTGTGATGCCACTTCTAATAGGCCACCCTCGGATTTGTACAGACGTCGCGAAATGCAGCTTACCTTGTAACACACCCACGCCACTGGTTGCAACAATGGTACTTCAAACGGTGATCATATAATTTCATTCGTGATACGACTGTACCTGAGTACCCTACTTTGTTGGGACCTCCACTGATTTCGCTAGCGTCTGTGATTTGAAAGTGAGGAAATGCCGTTTCGTTACCTCGTTTAGAGACTGGAAGTTTCGACGAAAAAATTTTTGCACCATTTTGTTTTAATGCTGTACACGCCTGCAGTTCTGATTAGTGATCAGTGATGGGATGTTCTTAACTCTTACCGTTTAGGGTTTCTACCTGCAAATCACGGACGGGTTGTGTCGCAGCTAACCACGTTCTATTTGGCACAGTCAAATGAGCCTGTAAATAAATAATTAAAAATGAAATTTAATCTTTGAATAGACTAAAACGAATTCATTATTTACTAAACACAGTATGCTACAAACTTCGAAAATTGACTCATTTAATAATAAACGTATAAGTTATATACTGTATTTAACCTGGAAAAGTAGCTGTTAAACACTTGTTTTGCCGGTTAATTTTCACACAATTCCCGGCGGAGGTCCCCGTGGACCCACTTCTACCATCACAGCTTGTTTGTGGGTGAAAAATATGGGAGGGGAAGGGGAGTAGGAATCGCACCACATGCTCAGCCTGGGGACTTACAGGTTCTACATACCCTGGCCCCGGTCAACGCTTAAGGCATGATCTTTCATTTGTTTCAAACAATTGCAAATAACTAAAATATTTTTTAACCAAATGCTTTGAAAAAATTTGAGACAGTGTACAGTCATACGATACACAATTTTGCCAGAGCGTTTTTCAAAATAATGTACCGTTTGCGAGCAAAATATTATTTTGCTTCGTTTTGGCTTATTTAACAACAAAATGTGTACTATTTCGAGTGCAAAAATCTAAAAATCAGTTTGGTGGATTGCAACAGAAAAATTAATATACAAACTGCCAAAGGAATTTTTGATATATGTATTAATTTGCGTTACAAAAACTGCTAGAGAGCGAGGCCTGAACAGAGAGAGGTCTTGATAGTTGGTGAGAGATAATATGAGGCGAGTATGGAGCAGCGATGGAATGTAATGGGGAGGGGGGAGAGGAAAACGGAAGGGCACATACATCACAGCCGTACTTTTAATATTACGTCATAGAATTATCGTGTCACCGGTGAATATTTCATAGTGTCATGCTATCTGTGAAGACATTGCTCGCCAGTTCAGTGGCTTGCAGAGGTTACAATGTGGCGTGCCGCGTGTACCTAGGTCACCCTTAGTGCTTCCGCACTTCTCTGCCTCGAACTCGCAAAATACGCCTTGCCAGGCGGCCACCGTTATGGCCACGTCCGGTATTTTTACAATGATTACGATTTTTTTTAAAGCAATTTAATTTTTAAATTGAAGAAACCCTACATAGGCTTGTCACAAATATGTTTCAGATTCTTGCACTTACAGTGTCAGTAAATTTGTAATGAAAATATGTCAAAATCAAGCAAAATAATAATTTGCAAACGAACGGTGCAATATATTGCAAAATGCCTACGTACATGGAGGCAGGAATAGTCAGGAGATGGCTTGCTGTGACGTAGTTGAAGCCAGATTTTTGGGTGTTCCATCATGGCGCTGAGGCCTTTTAAAGGTTATGGACACTTGTGTAAATGCGCCTCTGAACAATAAAAACATCTCAGAGTAGTGCAAATTAGCGACGTAAGGAACAAAATTGATTAACAATAAAATTGCTTGGACCAGGTCACGGCAGTAGAAGAACAGGTCTGGACACTCGCCTGGAAACTTGACCCCCTTGTTGTTTGGCTGCAGTTCACCAATTTACCGAGAATATTGTGTTTTATTGGCGCTGCAGTTAGGGCGGCCGGACTCCGCCCACTTCCTTCCCACCAAGATAAACACTTTATCAAAACGTATTTTTTGATCACTTTATGAAATATTTCCTTCGCTCATAAATTTAAGAAAAGCTCCAGCAATCTTTATTTACTTTATAAATTTAACAATGGAAAAAAGTGGGCAGAGTTTTGAGTCCGACCGCCCGGAAAACAGCACCAAAAAGTACGACATTCTCGGTAACTTGACGTACTACAGCCAAACAACAAGGAGGTCAAGCAAACTACATTGTTAGATAGGCGAGTGTCCAGACATGTACTTCTACGACCGTGGACCAGGTACATTATTACGAATTTTTTAGAATTGCGATTGTCTAAGGAACAGGCGGTTGCCATAATGGGACACCCAAAACGGCGGCTTCACTTATCTCCCATACGTTGCCACAGACAGGACCACACCCTGCCTACATATAATAAAATTGTGCATCGTATGACTGCTCTTATAGGCTGTTCAGAATAAACTGAGCACAGCATATAACTTTCTCTGAGCCAGTATGGTTCTATCTTTGCTATTCTAAAAACGAAAACATCCGTGTGACTAAAAACGAGTGTAAACATTTCATAACTCTCAAAATTTTACTTTTATAACTCCAATAAACACATTTTTTCATTAATATAAGTGTTGGGAAGTGCTCACTTTCTTCTCAAAGCGTATCGTTATAAATATTTGATTTTTTTGCACCAATGTGGAAAAAAGTACCTAGAATGGCGCTAATTGCTAGCCTTGAAATGGCAAGCCTTCCATACTCCCCTAGACCGTTATACATCGTTTGTCAATGTTAAATTAACGTAAATTCCGTATTGTATAAGGTATTTATATATCTCTAATATATAAAATTCTCGTGTCACAGTGTTTGTTTCCATACTCCTCCGAAACGGCTCAACTGATTTTAATGAAATTTTGTATATACATTCGGTAGGTCTGCGAATAGGTTTTTATCTATTTTTTATACTCCTAAGTTCTATTGTTTAGTAAATATTTTTAATTTAGTAATTTTAGAACCCTGTCGATAACTGTGTAAGTGATAATTGATCAGTTATCCCCACGAGCTGATACCAGTCTATCCCCACCAGGTGTCGCCGCTGTATTATTATTATTATTTATTAATTAATTTCTTTATTATTAGACGTCTTCCACTTATATACCACATCCTTACACGCTTACAATAAGTTATTTATGTGACAAAATAACGTTTGTTGGGGCAGCTAGTTTTATATTTTGATGGACTAATGTATTTTCGTATAGTGTTTTGCGTCTCGTCGACAGCGAGGTCATTAGAGACGGTTATACGCAACATTACACGAGAACAAGGAAAGGCGCCTGTCTTTGCCTAAGTTAAGAAACCGTCGCATAATTCGCCTGGAGTGATTTCAAGAAGCCATGAGAAACGGAAATCAGGATGCCCGGAGCCGGGGATCGAAACAGGGTCCTCTCGAATGCGAGTCCTACGTATTTAGGCTTACTCGCTCGGTTACTTTGGAACAGAAGGATTACATTAAAATTCAGACATATTTTTTTTTACCGTACATTATCATCGTCCTCTTCTTTCTTAAATTTTGAGCGGATCTGTGTATGTCCTGCTTGCATTATGTAACATTGACCTTCGAAATGAAGCATTTGAAAATGATTCTGTGTTACACAGGATGTGTCATGGCGGAGAGTGTTAATATTGTGTTGTAATACTGTACCTTACCAAAAATTAGTTGAAAACGTGTGCTTAATTTGTCTGTATAGTGACCACCTTGAATACAGACATGGTAATAACGTTTTTTGTTAACGTAAAACCAACAAATTAATATATATTAAGCAGCCGATATACGAACAGTGCCCAAACATTGCAATATGATGCATATATTTTAATTTTATTTATAGAATTGTAATTTAAATACGTATTTTAAAGTTATTATTACTCTTTCTACATTGTTATTACGTACCAAGTGAAAACTTTTACTCCATATTTTTTTTTAAAGTAAGGCCACAAAAAAAAAAAAACATGCCGTCCTTAAGCATCCTGTAACACCTACATAGTTTGAAACCAGGAGGTGACCGTCGCTGACTTAGCGAGTAACTAAGGAACGTGAGTTGCCGCCCGCGGGACAGACTGTGGAAGGCCGTAGAATTCTAGGTGGATGTGCCGTGGTGGTAAGGAGGGGGAGGGGCGTGTATTCGTTATGGAGCAGAGCGTGCTGGGTGTCATAAGATGAGGAAGAGGAGCGGCATCTTCTATACTCTGTCCACTATAAGAGGCGCTTATGAAAACGTAATAGGTACAATTTTACTCAGTAGTATTGGTCACGTGACTGGATCTGCTCAGTCGTTGGATGCTTTCTGAGCAGACATAAATCCGAAGAGTATATTGGCGGCCTTTTTTTTAATACACACACACACACACACACACACACACACACACATATATATATATATATATATATATATATATATATATATATATGGTGAAATCTGCAGAAATGGTAATTTAAGTCGCCGATCTGGCAGACCTGTGTTATTGGACTAGGTTAGAACAGTGCAGAATATCCTTTTGCTCTGTTACAATATACGTGTAAACAATTGAAATGTTAAAAATTTACATGTTTAGAACACCTATTTATTACTAATTATATCATTTATTCCGGGAGTCAGTGTTTGTTTACGTTTTACGCGGGCTTGCTTGTATATATTTAATGTTAGAATTTATCGGTTTGTGGTCATACGCCGTTGCTCATGTTTTGCTGATCAAACCTGTGTTGAATGACAAAGTATGAAAATGAACAAGAAAAAACAAATATAAAACACACACAAAAGTAGAAACAAAATAGAAAAAATGTAATCCAAAAGGAATTCTGTCAGGTTTTTTTTTTCTTCAAAATAATTGTTATATTAGATGACAAAGAATTCTAGAGATATAATTCAGTCGAATATCGACACAACACCCAGACACAAAAGACAGACACAAATATAGAACCAGATTCCCAATATGAAAAAAGATGGAAAAAGACAACAAACAGTGAACAGAGGACAACAAACACAGGGCAATAGACAGAGCAACACAAGTTAAAACCAACTAATTTCGTTGGTTTTCGTTGGTTTTACTTGTGTTGTGTTGTCTATCGTCTTGTGTTTGTTGTCCTCTGTTCGCTGTTTGTTGACTATTTCCATCGGCAGTCTAATGTCAGATAACAACGCGAAAGTTGCAGGCTGAACTGCCGACCAAAATTGTATCAATTTTGTCCCAAAACCAAAACATTACGTAACCACAGCCACGATTTATCAGCGAAAAGATTTTTGCACCATTTTATTTCATCGCTTTATGTGAACAACATTAGCTCTGCTTCATGATCAGTGGTCTGCTATCGGTTCACAGTCCTTAAGGGGCCCGCCTCGTTGCCATAAAATCACACTGCAGCGTGTTTGAAGAAAGCGTTTTACACCGAAACTAATACACGTGTGTTCACGCCGTTTGTCTACGAAAAGAACACACACTTCAGACGACTGCCCTTAAGTACTTTCAAGACAATACACGTATTAGAAATCCCCTTTTAGGGCACGTCAAAATGGGTTAAAACGGGGGTTTCAGGCTGCTATAGCGGAAAATATACTAGATGAATACATGTGAAACAACTTAAGGGAAGTGCACTGGACTTTAGTAAAGTGATTTCGTAAATAAAACAATAGGGTCACCACTTAAAGTCCCATAAGAAATTAGTTTTTTCGCGAAGACTGCACGCCTTAAGCGTAGAGGCGACGCACCGTTGTATGGCCCATACGACGTCGCCCTTAGCACCATACCTAACTCACACAAACACAAGTGCCAGCATTTTTTGTTACATACAAAATTATTTTATTTTTTGTTTTTATATATGTCAAACCATAGCCTATAACATTGTTATACACTGTGAATTTTGTATGTTTGGTATGTCAGTTGGTTTTAGTGGCGTACTTAAAACCGTAAAGTGCAAATTTTGACGTTCACGATTCATTACGCAAAAACTATGAAAAATACAAAAGTTTCCTAAGAGAAAGATTTTATCACAATTTATGTCTAAAATAAAAACATATGGTACAAATATAAAAATAAATAAAGACGTTGAAAACTCAGGAACAAGCGTCCAATCGTGAAAGTAATTTACGTGTACAGTAGTTAACGTTTTCTGAAATGAATTCGCTAAATTTCCGGGTCTTTAGCAATCAGTAAATGTACTTCTCAGCAACCTTTATGTTACGTCATTAACGTATCTGACTGCTTTACATGCAATTGTTCATTTTACCATTGAACGTTTAATTATTGGCTCAAAGTGTTCCCCGCTAGACTCCGCGACATTGTAGGCCAGTGGGAGACTTTGAGAGATCCAAAAATAGGTTGCAGTTTAGCTTGTTGTCAGAAAATAACGCGAAATTGGTAGGTCTATACCAGCAACTAACTCCAGTAACAGTGTGTTCGTGAAAAAAGAAAACAAATTTTGGACACAACACAAGTCTGTGGAGAGGGCACTCATACTCAGTAGTTTAATTTGGCTTCTCCTGTCCCCATATCACGGCATTGAGCCGGTTAACCTTACCGTTTAAAGGAACGTCGCTTCATCGCTAAGAGCCAGTTTAAACATGAAGGCATCGCCTACCTCGTTCTGGTCAAACACGAACCTGCAGAAATCAAGTTCTCAGGTGTGATAACATTGAACATTTATGAAACGATAAACAAACTCTAACAGGGTGTCCACCGTCAGGGAAATCAAAGAACACGGGGAAGTGTCAGGGAATTTTCACATGAGCAAGGAAAAAAGTTAAAAATTAACTTAGCGCTTAAAACGTCATAGCAATTTATTTATTTTGTGCATGAATATGTAAAATTAATGGCAAGGTAGAATGGTATTCATTGAAAGCACACGTTTACAAGTTCTCGCAGACCTAGTACTTGAAGGTGGAGAAATAAACACGAAAAAAGACAAAGCATATTTTTTACATGGACTCGACGTTACGATGCCAGCCAGCAAAACATTGCATCTGCATAAGTAATTTGTATCGTCCTGTTTTGTATTTGTTTTTATCTGCTAGTATTAGGCCTGCAAGTATTTTTAAACAACTTTTTTTTTTTAAATATGTCATGTTTACTTCATCGGCAGGGAAAGTATGTGTTAGTTGCAGTCTTAACAATTAGTTACGGAAAATTATCAGTTGCTGCCTGGAAAACAGGGAAAAGTCAGGGAATCGCAGACAGTGGAATTTCAGTGGACAACCTGAGTGAGTGAGGGATTTTAGTCAGCGCTTAACATACAGGTCTTTAGCGCTGATGGGTGATGGGGGAAGGGGGGTTTACATGACGTGAGAATGTAGCGCTGGAATGAAAGGTCGGGGGAAACAGGAGATCTCAGAGAAAACCCGCCGACCAGCGGCATTGTCCGGCACGATTCCCACATGCGAGAACCCGGGGACTGACCCCGCCGGGAATGGAACCCGTATCGCCTTGGCTGGAGGCGAATGGCCTGATCATTCGGCCACCGCGACCCCCGACAACCTAAGGTTAGGGCCCGGAAAATTGCGCGGATTCAATGACCTACGCGTTAGAATGCACTGTCCTATGCATACTCAAGCCCCGACCATTTGTCAACCAGCTGCTACTCAGTGGAGCAGCAGACATTGAACTAATAGACGGAACTTGAATGTGCATAGGACAATGGATTCTATCCTGTAGGTCATTGAAGTAAGAAATGAATACATTACATGGTTAGAGAAGGTGATTTATCGCGGAAAAAGTTGGCGGTTTGCTAGGTTTCAATGTAATGTATTCATTTCTTACGCTTTTATTTCGTTACTGGCGAGTCCCTATTTGACTGGGCCAATGATAACCATGGTGCTCTACTACTGGACGTCCGTGATTCGTCTGTAAACAACTAGATTGTGCTGCATAACCGTCGGCCAAGAATACATGGCGCAGGACGATACACTGATTTGCAGAATACGCTGGCAGAAAACATTCACGCGATAAATCACCTTCTCTAATGATGGTTTATCGCGGGAAAACTTGACTATTTTCTGGGTTTCAACACATGTTCAGCTTGCCAGAAGATTACTGGTTTTAGCTTGTATGTTGAGCTGTTACCCTGTTTGACTGAGTCAGTAAGAACCCCGGTATTGTAATATTTGATATCTGTTATTGGTCTGCAGACATCTACGCTGTGTCAGACGTATATTACCCAATCATATATGTTTCAAGAAACTGCGGTGTTTTCAAGGTTATGTTGGCACAAAACATTTAGGCGATATACCATTATCTCTACTTATAATTAACGGCACGAGTATTTCGCGTATTAATCTGGCAACAGCGCAGACTTCTCAGACATATACACACACTGGCCAAAGTCAAATATCCATTGGCTCCTAACCGTAACACGTGTTACCACCACGACTTGTTTCCTTATTTAACACTGTACTGCAGTCGTCGAAGATGTGTTAAAACAGGTGTCGTCTAAGCACAGTAGGAGTAGTGAAGTAAACATTCTTGGCATTCAACCTGAACTAGAATCAATACGAGAAATAATCTTTCCTCTACTTATAATGGACGAAGTATAGATGCGAGCGAGTTGTGCTTTGATTGTCAGAGTGATGCAAGGTGTAGCTCTCTCTATCCGCCTACCGTGAAGGCCAAACAACGACTCTCTCCCTCTCCCCATGTTACACACGGAAGGGTCTCTACAAGTAGGGCTGCGCGTGCGAACGCGAAGGTTACTGTCCTTGCTCAAGGACATTCACATCAGAGGGCACGCCACAGAACTCGACGCTAAATACATACATTTAATTTGGCATATTCTTTGAAACAGACAAAAAGCAGCACTCCTAGAAAACCGTTTCTGTACTTTGTGAGCGAACACTGCTGAAGTGATGCGTTCCTGGGCGAGCATTTACGACCCCGTAATTCTGAACCTGTGATTGCGTCCCAAATGCTATAAAAATACGCCACTGAGGCGAATTTTTCGCTCATATAGTTGGCAAGAACTGTTAATTGTTCGATTATTTAAGCTGTTAAGCTTGCAACAAAAAAAAATCCTGCTTTACCTAAAATACAGGCATGAAACTCTATCTTTGGTGTTAATTTTTTAAAGCCAATTGTGCAGGGCCATCTTTAGTTTACAGTATTTTACCCACTGAAAGCAATCCTGAAGGCGTATCAACATTTTTGACATTTCATGTTCTAAATGTTAAGTTTGCGTTGCTATATAATACACTACTCCCATACTATCTGTCATTTGTTGGAAGATAAAGAGTGACTGTGTTATATCTTACCCTTCCAAAAAATGCCAGGTAATATGGAAGTAATTTCGTATCTAACAATGTTAAAAAGTGCAGTAGACTAACATTTAGGACATAACATGTCAAAAATGTTGATATGCCTTCAGGAATGCTTTTAGTGGGGAAAATACTGTAAACTAAAGATGGCCCTGCACAATTAGTCTAAAGAGTTTCAATTGCGGACAATATATATTTTTTGTAGTAAAGAAGATTCAATAGTGCGACGGTATCCGCATCGTCCGGCACGATTCCCACATGCGAAAATCCGGGGACCGAACCCGCCGGAAATCGAGCCCGGATCGCCTTGGTGAGAGGTGAGAGGTCTGACGTCTAGGCAGCCGCGGCCCGAGGGAAGGTTAGTGGTGTGGTGAAATCTCTAGCGGTGAAGGGGGGCTGGGGGAGGGACTGATACGTTTCTGCAAGGAAGGATCTCCTGAGTCAGTCAACCCCCGGGAGTGCCTTCCAGCCAACGAGAGCACAGGAACCGTTTAACTCCGCCCCTCGTGAGTTGAACATCGCGCTATACTTGACCGTCGTTTATTGCATTCTTTTACCTCATACTGTTCTTAACGTATACATTTGTCTTGGTGTGAATACGTATTTCAATTACTACTTAATGCTATTTGCAACGTCCTACTTGTTATACTAACACAATGTCACTCCAACGTTCAGGTTCCAGAGGGGTTACGGGCAGCGGCGAAGAAGGGTGTAAGGGACGAGGACATTTTATTACGATAGCCTTACCAGCTTTAAAATATTAAATTATTCATAATATACTACAATTTAATCCTATCTCTTAAATAACCCTATATTTTCTACCGTTGTGTGATGACAATTATTTTGTCACCCGACACGAGGTATAATAATAATAACAATAATGATAGTAATATTAATAAAATAATAATATCAATTTCCCCTACAGTTGGGCACCCGCTCGGTGGCAGGCTATATAACTGCTTCCTCAAACATTTTCTACACCCTACATATACAGAAATAGTTATCATTTACTTATCCTGTATAGTAACTTAGAACTTACATACATAATGAGTAGGGCTAGGAATATTTCGCGAGCTCAACGACCAACATGCTAGAATCCATTATCCTGTGTATACCGAAGTCCTACCATTTGTCCAGTACCTGCTACTCATTCAGACAGCAGACAATGAACGAATTGACGGGGCTTGATTATGCATAGGACACTGGATTCTAGCATGCAGGTCATTGAACTCGCGAATTTTTCCTAGCCCTAATAATGAGTAGAGACCGGAAAAATTTGCGTGTTCGTAGACTTGTAGGCTAGCCTGCAAGAACATGTGTGTATTCAAGCAGACATTATCTGCTCACTGGCTGCTCGATGACGCAGTGATGTGGGCCTGCATTTAGTTGCTTCTGTACTATTGGCTAAGCGACTTACAGCAAGTGTCAAATAAGTCACAGGCCAATTACGAAAGTGGCACCAACTTACAGTTGCTGGAATTATAACTTGAGGCCAAAAGAAAACGCTAATTTTTCAGGTCTCTAATAATGAGTACGCGCTACAATATTTATACTTCTGCACGTTGTAATTCTTTGACCAAAAGTTTGTCTTTAAAAAAAGTTAGACTGATTTTACTACAAAATTTTCTACTTAGCTATTTTCATGGCTGTACAATTTTTGTCATCGTTACTATTCACATTAACAAAAATTTTTTTGTCACTAAGCTTCTTTACACAAAGGAAAATTTTATTGTGCAGAATAGTCACTTAAACACAACGATAGTATGTATATGGCGGAAAATTTCGTGGATTCAATGACCTTCATGTTAGAATGCATACTCAAACCCCGACCATTTGTCCACTAGCTGCTACTCAGTGGAACAGCGAACAATGAACTAATAGACGATGCTTGAATATGCATAGGACAATAGATTCTAGCCTGCGGGTCACTGAATCGGCGAAATTTTCCGGCCCCTAATAATATGACCTAGTGTAACTGTTGACAGACAAATAACAAATGTTTTGTAGATGTGTACCAAAAGTACCTTCGGCGCAATCTACTGGGAACACGCATGTAACTAAGTAAATGGCTCTGGTTCAGTAAATACTACATTGAAACCTAGCAAACAGTAAACATTTCCTGCAATAAATTACTCTCTCTACTCATCGCGCGAGTCGGTTTAATACCCTGTTTTTCTGTTGACGACGTGCCCGAGCGGTGATCCTGTATATTTTCGGTGCTCCAATAAATTTGGAAGTATTATTTGCGTATAAAAAACAACCTTAAAGTTTTTATATAGAAATATTTGCAATTAAAACAGACTCTGAAAATTTCCGTTTCTTTCATGTGCATGGCCAAAATCTGGAGCTAAAATGAAGACTCGGAACTTGTCTTTAGACACGAAACTTTTATTAAATGTAGTTTGGTTACCAATATACATATCAAACTGTTTTAAAATCAAGTATTCGCTACCAAACCTCTTACGCGTTCCTCATATGTCAGCCAGCTGTTCAATCATGGTCATACAGAAAACCATCAACGGACGCACACAAGGCGGCTTCAGTCACCACTGGTTTAATTAAATTAAACGCTTAAAACCACAAAATACGACACACTTCATAACGGAAAATCAAGAAGACTGGTCGGAGTGAACTACAAAACCAGGCCTACAACTGCCGATTATACGTTACCGTACAAGGCCTGCTATAAATTTGAGCACCTTGGGCACAAAATTGCTCGTGTAATAGCAAGAGGTCGAGTTAGTGATACAACCTTAGGCGAAACTGTGTTTAACCCACGCTGTTATTATAGTTCCTCGAGACGTCAACCAGATTAGCTACAAGAACCTCAGGTTCCAATCAACAATCTGACCATAATTATAAAACTATGAACAGCGTCGCTGTATGAAATCAATGTTCTCTAGCTTCACAATGCCCCGAGATAGCATGACACCTGGCTAGACGCGCGTTAACTTTATGACAGAACTGTACCTGGCGCTTGAACCATCCTACGACGTGTAAGGAAAACAATTAAAAATTACTCTGTACAGATTAACTTGACGACTGAGGAATAGCAATTCTACAGCATCATACAAATAAAATAATTTTTTTTGTGAAACTATTCCGCATGTGCCCTCTGTGTCAATATGCGAAAAGAAAAAACACATCGGAAAAGTATGAATTGTCATTGTTAAATTCTTACTATAAGCTAAGATAAGGTTTTACGTGTTATTTTTAATTCGTTGTAGTTAGCTACCTTAAGATCCTATAAAACTTGTATGCTACCAGTGGCTTTTGCATTAGATACAGTCAGTGCGCCTCACATTACTATAGGAAATGTTAGGCTGTTTTTTTTCGGTAGCCTGAAAACTATGAACAAATACGTATTTTAATAAATAAAAACCGAAAAACCTGCACACAATTTTTTTCTGCGTCTCTATTCCTGTAGCAATATTATCTTCTTCTCAGTACAGAAAATGATCCTCGCCCGAAAGCGATTTGATAGGTTACTAGCCCCATCGAATACAATAGGAAATGTAATTCCTATCCTTGTGTACCCCATGGGTAGCAGATTTAAGAGCAATTTATTTCGTCTTTAATGACCTCGTTATCTACGAGACGTTAAGCCCTACTACCTACCTACTTTATCGTGAACAGCCGTTAGCTGTTCAGGCACAGATAAGATTTTACTTGTCGCGTAAGGATATGAAAAGAATAAGTCTAAAGCGCCCATCTGAACAGACCATAACCTAAAAAGCAGTACATAGAGCCAAGAAAGAATTTGAAACTCCACTTTCGGTCGACAATTTACTGGCCACTGTTAACAGCGACTCGGAGCTAGATTCTTGTTTACCCTCAGAGTCTTTACGTCGCAATATTCAACCTCGGGAGTTGCAATGGAAGTGCCTGTTGGAAAAGTAAGGTTGCAATGGAGATCTACGAGCAGCATCCGGAAAATTGCTACGTGATTATAAGCGGTTATGTCACATGTTCGACAGAAATAGTAATAAGTTTGCATTGCAATGCGAGAATGTGATGAAGAAGATTGTTTCGAATCTACTTTGGAATGTCAGACATGCAGCTGTCACTTGTAAACTTGCACTCGTTTAACACGTGTCATCTAGAATCGAACGAGCTCTGCGGGCACGGCCTGGAGAGCTAATTTGGTTCTGGTTGTACCTTCAACGTGGATGTGCCCGTTAACCTACTTGGACGATGAGCTGGCAGGCCTCAACCAACCAGAGCCGCCAGCCGTGTGAGGTACGACTTGACCGAACACGAGAAGAACACGGTTGCCTGCATTATATCATCGGACCTCTCACACTTGCCACACACATTGCTTTATATAGACGGCTTTACAGCTTCTCGGCACGCTATTTATTTATCTGTCTGCCATCTTCTAGGTAACAAACAAAACAACTTTCCCTGCTCAGTCGTGGGTGGCTACATAGGGGACAAGGTTTGGGGGCGCGGACTTACAAAATTTACAGTCTAAGTTGATTCGTAGCCGGACAGGTACGAGGAAAGTTCGGCCAACCAGATATTTTGCTGTCAGGTAGTTTTGTTTGACACAACACAACTGTTGTGAGACAGGTTAGTTGTACCCTACTGAGAGAATATTGTCTTCACGCCATATGCCTGCTCAGCACGAGAGTAACTGCATCTTCATTCACTTGGTCGAAATACCAGAAGTGTGAAACTACCTTCCGTGGTATTAAGTCTGAACGCACGGTGATAGCTAGGGTCCGGTAATTTTCGCGAAAAGTGCCTTGCGTGCGCACCTGCAGCTCTGCTTTGAGGTCAGTGATTGGATGCCGTAACATACAACGTCTGGAGGTTAAATCCGCAAATCACAGACGTGTTGTGTCACAGTTATCCATGCACTGATTGGTACAGTCAAATGAATAATAACTTTGCACACATACACTCTGCCAATAATCATGAAGTTGAAGTGCAGGTGTACACGTAAGACACTAAAACAAAGTGGGGCAAAAATTTTTTCGCGAAAACTACCGGGCCCTAGTGATAGCACGTGCTACCCGCTTATGCTGTTAGAAGACAATGAGTATTCAACTGTGTCCAGTGTGTGTATAGGACTGATGCTGCTAGATGATTGTTAGAGGTACGTCAATTTCGCGGATTCATCTGGCAGCAGCCTAGACTTGTCAGTCCTATACACCCACTGGCCACAATCGATTATCTATTGGCTTATAACCGTACAAGCAGGTAGCAAGCGATAGCACTTCGCATTATTTCCTTATTTACTACTGGCTTGCAGTAGTCAAACGCGTTTCGTAACAGCCGCCAGCAAGTCAC
>PNEQ01093723.1:0-33505 GCA_003012365.1 Medauroidea extradentata | reverse complement strand
TCTAAATTAATACACTGTTTATTGTTACCGAAAACACAAAGAGGCAAGAAAGCGAGTTCGTAAAAACGTGTTAAAAAATCTGAGATTTATTCAACATTTGCTCTTTATGTTTTACTATGTTCTGCTGATAATATGATAAAATGATTACGTTTTGTAGTATTCTTTAAAATATCTCAAATTTTTCCAGCAGTTTAACTTTATATTTTGCTGTATTGTGACGTGTGTAACAACGAGACGTGGCGAAACTCGACAGCTGTCTAGTGATGTGAGGTGACGGTAGTATAGAGGAGGTGGGGCGAGTACCGGACAGTGGTGGCTTCGTTGGGGGGCAAGGAGAGGACACGATACCGGACATACCCGAATCGAAGTTACGGAAACATCCGAAGCTGGCTTCATCGTGTAAGTACCTAGACATAAGTGTTCTCCTGTGTCAGTAGCGAGCAAGAAGCCAGGGGCGAATTATGCAGTAGCGTAACCTCGGCCATCGCAACACAAGCTAGTTTATTGTTTCCTGCAGCTAAGGAAAGGAATATTTCGAATGACCTGCTTGTTTGAATCCACTGTCTTGTTACAAACTAAAGAATTATTGTGGACATACGCCATTGCAGCAAATGGTGTGTTACAGAAAACCAGAGGATACACACAAACAAGTAAACTAACAAAAATACTTTGTTTGCAACTGGCGAACATAGGTACATATATGCAGTCCCACAAGGAATTCAGGGACGTATCTATAAACGGCTTTCGAATGACAACCAACTGCTATCCCCACAGAGAAAGCATTGGTGAGCAGTTGGTTGTCATTCGAAAGAGGTCTATAGTTTCGGCCCTCAGTCAGTGAGTTACAAGAGAATAAATGTACACGAACGAGCACCCAGACACCTAAAAACAAACCAACGAGTAAATAAATAACTCAGATTATTCCACAAAAGGAATTCCGTCAGCAAGTACGAAACATACTAAATCATACATCAAAAATAAATTAAAGACAACGACAGACTGACAGTTTTAATTTTTTGTATGATTTTGTATGTTTCGTACTTACTGACGAGTTCGATTCCTGACTGAGTCGACCCGGATTTTTAGTTATTTTGGAATTGTGCCGAACAATGCAGTTGTGCGGTGCGGTTTCTTGAGGATCTCCCTTTTCCCACGCCTCTTCATTCCGGCTTGCTCTCTAGGCACCTTATGTGAATAGATCATTTGAGAAACTCCACATGTCCATAATTGTAAAGTTTTCAGGAGACGAAAAAAACACATTACAGGATATATGACTATTATTGTGTTAAAAACCGTTGAGATAGGTCTAGTATCATCTACTTTGTAACATACTGTTGGCTGGAATGAAAAAAATGTAATGACGCATATAATATGTATTATTTTATAGGATGGACGCGTAGGGTTTCTCAAATGACTATCATTATAACAGAGAGATATTAGAGAAACGTAAGAAACTTAGCTATGACCGCAAACAAAACCCATCTGTTCATATTTATTTAAGAAATAAACACACATTATAGAGCTTTACAGCATGTTGTCTATCAAATGGACATGTAAGATTTTTTTAAATGAACCATTATTTTCCACTCTCACTTTACATACAGAGAGGTACGGACATGTGGCGTTTTTATGTGTATTCGGCGAAATTTACGACGAGGAAAAGATCAACGTGTAAAAGTTAATTTTGGAATAAAGTGGACATTATAATTAGAGAGTCCTAACTCCTATGTTAAACAACGAGAACCTTATTTTAGCCGAAAATGGCCGAAGTAAGGCACGATTCCCCTTCTCTAACACCAACGTCAGTACACGCATCAAGAATGATTCAATGAGACGATTCAGAATTGCCGTGTTCCAGTGTTCATAGCATAATTTTCATTATCATGTTTAACTTTACAGCATACTAAATAAAACTATTTGTTAGGGCCTCACTCCTTAGTTTTGCAGTGGGTTTGAAAATATTTCTTTTTACGCAAATTAATACATATATCAAAAATTCATCGTACAGTTTGAACACTTATATATAATCGTTTTTATATGAATTTTTCTGTTGCAATACACCAAACGGATTTTCAAGTTTTCCCCCTAAAATATCATATATTTTGTGGTCAAAATAAGGCAAAATGAAGAAAAATATTTTTTTTTGCTAGCAAACGGTACATTATTTTTAAAAACTCTCTGGCAAAATTGTATATCGTATGACTGTACACAGTCTCAAATTTTTTCAAAGCGTATGGTTAAAAAATATTCGCGTTATTGCAATTGTTTGAAATAAACAAAAGATCATGACCTTAAGGGTGTGCGTTATTAAATATACATAATTTCATTTCGTTGTTATTTCATTGTAACATTTTGTTTTCCGTTGCCAATTTCATGTAAATTAAATTTCAGGAAAGCTCTGTGATTGTTCAGTTTGGTGCGCTATCGATACCAGCGCTCAAGCGGCAGAAATCTTCCCTGTAACAAACTTTTTAACATTGATCTTTCTAACCTGCAGTAGAATTAACCCTAGTTACAGTTACGAGGACCTGGGAAAATGGTAAACCAGCAAGATTCTGCCTTAGAGCCTACGCGCTTCCAGGCCCCTATCTCGCTCGTTGTAGTCCAATGACATGCAAATTATGTCTGTATCATTATGATATTATTGCACGTAAAGCCATATGATTGAAATAATAATGCAAGACTGTACTCTTCTTCATCATAAGGAATCTGAGCACCAAAGGCATAAAAATGTATTAATTTTAGCAATTTTCCCACTTTTTCCCTCTTTAATGAACACGATAGGACTCAAGTAAAACGCGGTGTCTGTAATTTCTTAGCGTGAAGAATAAACCTTACTTCTAGAACAGTTGTTTACGAAGATACAATTATACGCGTAAACTCAGATTTTACAGGAAACGTCTTGCTAACGACTCCTCTAAAGATGCAGTTTCAGTGTTTCAGACACATGTATAAACCAAGACTAATTTTACGTTCTCTATAGCAATAAGAGTATTACACATGTCAACGTTATATTTGCGCTTTATCAAAGACATAGTCGTTCTTATTATCGCTGTGTTCTGCAAAATCAGGTATAACAGAAAGTTACATCATCAACGTGATACGAAAAAAAGTTTTGTAAAATTTGTAGCATCCATTCTTTATACTTGACTTTGGCAAACGCAGCGAAATCAAGAACGACTCTGTCTCTTATAAAACGCGAATATAATGTTGATATGTGTAATACTCTTATTTATTGCTTTAGGAAACGTAATATTAGCCTTGATTTATATGAAGTTAATGCGGGTTGCATACATGCGCCTGAAACACTGCCACGGCTTATTAAGCTCCGACCAAAATAGCTTTACTTAGCTTAAGGGCTTGTTCCCGAGTTTTTTTCAGACTGGTGCCAATAACTCAAATATTTTTTAACCAAAACTTTTGAGTCAATGTGCAATCACACGATGCACTATACTGTCGACGCGTTTTTTTAAATAATGTACCATTCGCCAGCAAAAAAATAATTTATTTCAATTTTTGCTTATTTTCACGACGAAAAACGTGGTACTTTGGGTAATGAAATCTAAAAAACCGTTCAGTATAATTCTACAAAAATATTCAGCTACAAATTATAACATATAAGTGTCAAATCTGTGCAGCGAAATTTTGATATGAGTATTAGGTAGCAATAAAAATAATATTTCCGAAATCACTGCAAAACTCCGTAACAAGGCCTTAACTACATTTTAGTTTCCTCGAACTATTGAGCTTACATCTGTCATCCAAGGAGGTACATCAGTGAAGTGAAGAGATTTTGTCGACACTTAACATCTAGATCTTTAGCGCTGGTGAGGGTTGACATGATGTATGGATCAGTGCCGGTATGTAGGGGCTGTTGAAACGGCCGAGCCTCGAGAAAATCCGCATCGTCCGGCCCGATTCCCACACGCAAAAAACCGGGGACCGACCCCGCCGGGATTCGAGTCCGGATCGCCTTGGTGGGAGGCGAGTGTTCTAACCACTTAGCCAACTGGAGCATCCTGTACATTAGGTCACGCGAGTTCATTTGTAATCCAACCATGACTCAGGTTGAAAAACGCCATGCTGCCAAACGAGTCTTCATTTTTATTTGTACGGGATTTTTCTCAAGTTTCCTTTTGTACTTTTAAAAAATTGCAATCCAAATTTGGTCAAGCGGTGTTTCACTTGACGCCCACGAACTTAAAGAAGATGCTAAATACAGGGAATGATCTGTGAGCTCGAGCTATTGTGTATACCAGGGGACAATTAAGTGCCACGGGGAGTGTTTATAGATAAGTGATGGCAATAATAAAACAATGTGTCGAGGCGCGCCCATATCACGTGGGTAGGGCAAGGCCGGACCGGCCCACTTCGGGTATCCGTGAGATGCGAGCGACACGTGTGTATACATGTGTGTGAGACAACCGCTCTCCTACAACCTTCACTGCACTACAGGCTTCATGTTAAGGCCTGTTGTTGGTGAAGATGTTAATTGTTGATGTGTGAATACGAGTCCAACGTTATGTCATCTCTCTCGGTATGACGCTTAAAATGCCCGCTTTAAGTTGCTCACACTGTACAGGATGTCCAAGAATTATCTTTACAACTTTGAAATGTCATAACTTTTGAACTTATGACATTTCAAAGTTGTAAAGATAATTCTTGCACATCCTGTGTTTAAAAAAAAATTGGAAACTAATTTTTCATTTGTGCAACTTTGAACATATTTTCTTACGGCACCTACAAAAAGGAAAGTATTACAATTAATGTGGTTATTTCTTTTGGTATTTAAGTAGCTGGATGCTAGTAATGTTTTGAGGTGTGGGGAAACCAATTTGACGTGAATTTCCCGTGAAGATTTTACAGTAACCTTAAAAAATTTTGTTACAAAAATGAGGGAAAAAATTTACGAAACCAAGTTTTTCTCTAGAAAACTACTGATAGGTCAAATTATCAACATTAGCGTTTCAAGATATCAAGTAAAGCTATGATTACACTTATTAACATTCGCGTCTTTACTGATTATGCCATTACATAAACCGCGTTTTCTGTAAAGGGCGTCCTGAAAGCGTGTGCGAACTTCTAAAATCCTCACAAATGCTCATAAATGCAGTTGCAGCTCCAATGTTTTTGTCAGTACACTTCAAGCAGATAATCAGAGCTTTCACTCTCAAAGGAGCCATGTGCAGTTTAGTATCTTTCCTGTTTTCCATGCACCAGTGCCCTAAATGCTATTCTTACGGAGTCGAAAACTGAAAATATTTGCACGCTGTGTTTTCGCAATCGTGGTAACATTGAAGTCATTGTTGAGAAAGTCTGCAGAAATTATCATAGCAGAGCCGTCGAATAGTTAAGTATTTATCTGAGTAATAGATTTTTACATTATATTTTGCGAATTTGTTGTTTTTAGGTATGTTTGAGGGCTCGTGAATTGTGCTTCTAATGAGCATGATGCTTTGTAATCTTGTAACAAATTTTCTCTGAAATGTGTTTAATTTTCGTGTACCAATTCATTGAGAGCACGTTTAATAGTTTCGCACATATGTGTGGGCTTCTAACACACTGCAAAGTGATTCAGCAAATCGGTAGGCGGAAACTTTACATGTGAAATAGTTATTTTCATGTAACAAACGAAAAAGGATAAGCTGTAGGGGATTACGAAAAGTTACGAGGTAAGTCTCGGTAATGCCGGTGGCCAGTAGCATACATCGCCTACGGTGCGAGAGGTCCTGGGTTCAAATCCCGGTACTGACATGGATGCCTGTGTCGTTTGGTTAGGTTTAGTTAGTTTGTAAACCGTCCCTCACTAAGCCTGAACAGTTCCTAAAACCGGGGGATGTTAAGAATCATAAAAAAAAAATAAATAAAAAGTCTTGCTAGACTAAATTAATTGACTCGAGTCATTTAACAAGTGATCGAAGTGAAGATTTTGTACGTGTTATAAGTAAAACGAGCTAAATGCTTGTACCAGTTTTATTTAGGCCATGGTAACCTCTGGTGATGAAGTGTTTTGGTTCGTGTCCAAGAAAACCTGGCCAGCTCTATCAGATAACTTTTTGTAAATTCATTTCACGTTTTGTAAATTTACTATGGCGTACGTAAAGAAAGATACAATGCAAAGGAATAATGGAATTTTTCATATAAAATGGCGGAAATGATATATTTCGCTCAACAAGTTTTAAGGGAAATTATTGTATTATTTTTTATGTAGTGTTTTATTAGATCTTTTGAAAACTGGCATTATTTTTACGGCATCCTTATAGTTTACTAGAGTTATTGTGTAAAATTCCAGACATCTGATAAATAGTCACGGAGATATACAAATAAATGTCAGTACATGCGTGATGCTTTGAAACTCTTAACAGGAGATTTCATAAAATTTTGAAGTGCTATAAAATTTAAAAAATTTTTTTGAGAGAAAATGACAATCTTTTTTTTTTCTTCCACATCCAACAACACGTGTTTATTGGATATGACAGGTAGGCATACTGTGTCCACGTGATCAAAGTGTATAGTCGGATCTTATATTGCATGCTTGGAACACAACCACGATACGCCACTGTAAATGACCCAATACCGTTAACCAGAGTTACTGCACGGCAGCAAAAGGGGTAACTTTGATCAACTTAAAATATCTATTTTAGAGATTTTTAGTAGAAGTTAAAATTAATGTGTGAAGGGATTAAATAAGTGTCTTTTTCGTACTCAAATAAAATTACTCATTCTTTCCCCAAACTAACTAAAATAACTTTTTAAGTGGCACAATGTCACCCTCACTGTCACAGAGCAACACCGTAGTTTACGGTGGTTTTTTTAATACAAAAACCACTGGTGAAATTATTGTTGTTATTAGTACGTCAAGGGTTGTGGCTAATCGCCATTCCGCACAGTGTTGTTCCGTTGGCTGTGAAGCCTGTACGTAAGTGGTGGCCTGTGGTAGCGCCTTCTTCGTAGGCAATCCCTGAGACGTAAGAGCTGAGTGGGTGGCCGCCCCAGCAGGTGTGTCGCGTTGTACGCCCGTGTTTATCTCGTGCACGTAACTAATAAATAAAACAGAAACTTTACCGGAGATGTACGAAGTCTGTGTTGTACTGTCTTACAGGTATTGAAGTTACTAAATAGCTGAATGTATTTATATAGGTAGGTAACGTGAGTGAGTACGCAACTTATATTTGAATAGCTTTTCTCTTTGAAATTATTGAAAATAAATTAATAATTATTAAATTCAATTTTTGAAAGTAGCGATACAGTAGTTCTGTCCTTTTTAATAAGATAGTTTCATAATATCTGTTTGAATGTGCGTAGAAAATAATTTGATGGCCATTCGCTAGAGAATGTTCAACACATCGATGTATAACAACCAGATATACATTTATGTTTGCAGGATTCGCTTGTAATGTAAATCTAATTTAAAACATAGTAGCATTCAATAAATATGTCCGGGAAACGAAATGAAGAGCCAAATAAAAAAACAATAAGATAATGTGACGCTCGTAATGTGTACCAACAGGAGAGAGTGAAAAACCATTTGTGGTTTATATAAGTGCGTAAGTTTGGCAGTTATGTAGAACCCACTTCGGCTATCTTCGGTAAAAAATCGGCACAAATAAGGTCCTCAGATTTTATAGTCTAGTTGCAACTCTGTTGTTATGTTTTCGTTGGCGTCTGCGTCTCATAATTCCTGCATTGTTCGCTGCAGTGAATTAAGTTTTCACAATCAAGAACTCTCACTGCTTGTATAGAATAATTTACTGATCGGCCACAAGTAATAACCCCTACAACTGCTGTAATAAATAACCGTAATAATAGAACAAATCATTTGATATGGCGCTCGCTACAACACATCGTACCTATGCGTAGTCGCCACCGCAAGGCCGTAAGAGCGATGCGAAGCTGTAAGTTTCTTATGGAATCGGTACGATTAATTCTTTACGGATATGCTACCGCAATATTAGCTCTGACTTAAGGCCGCTATGGGTTGAGAACCGTGTTAAATTTTATTCCACTGTGCAATGCTTTGAAAAAAAAAAATTGAAGACTAAAGGCAATCATAAGATGCACTATTTTGCGCAGGCATTTTACAAAAATCCGCCGTTCATTCGCAAAAAAAAAATTGTATATATATAGAATATATATATATATATATACACTCTTACATTTTACTTGATTTTGAATTATTTTTATAATAAAATTGGTAATAATTTTGGTGCAAAAATCTGAAGGGAAAAAACTATTAAGTTTATTGCTACAAAAAAATGTAGAAATTACTATATATTCGTTACAAAACAATCTAGGGATTCTCAATTATTTAAATTAGGTTGCTTTGAAGAAAATATTCTAAAAATCTCTGTTAAACTACCGGACGTAGCCTTAAGGTACGTACGTCTAGTAAGCTACGCTGATAAGCAACATAACGTCCGAACGTGTTGTATCCGGCCATTGGTACCCGTTTTAAAATACGAACTATCCGTTTTATAAAATTTAATTTACTTTGTAGTTCTGCATGTAGATTTACGTGTCCTCGAACAGCACAAGGCCTTGGTAGAAGCACACGGATGGAAAGGGTGTAGGAATCGGCCAGGGCCTGTTTTAGGAAGCATCGCAGCATTCGCCTGGAGTGATTTCGGAAAACCGTTGAATACCGAAATCGGTATGACCGGAGCCGGGGATCGGACCGCGTCCTCGCGAATGCGGAGCGAGTGTTTTACCACTGCTACAGCACGCTTGGTCATGTCACACCTCTAATGTTCTCAGCGTTGGTTGTAAATTTAAATTACTTACGTTGGTGTAGCCAGGATTTCTGTGTAAAAAGGGGGGGGGGAGGTTAACCTATGAATAATATAATGAATACTGACCACCTCTTTAAAGCTGGGAGTCATCCGGCGGGTAATATTTGGATTTAAAGGTGTAAATAGTGATGTTTTAGTAGTTTTCGTAACGGAACATTGAATACTCACTGGTAAAAAAATTTTTAATTTTTAAATAATTTTATTCAAAATTAGTCATAGTGGGCAAGGGGGGGGGATTATTACCCCTATCCCCCTTGGACACGCCCCTGATTACATGAGTCATATGATTCAGGCTATGCGGCCGAACTCGCTTCTAACGTCCTGTCAATAAAACTATGGAATCATTGGGAAATTACCGTATCGTAATTCCGCATCTTTACAAGCGTCGCCAGCCTACTACGCGCATAGGCGGAGTACGTGTTCTCGTTAGTTAATGAATTAGCACCGTTTTAAGATGATTTGTTTATTATGATTTCTCAAAAAATAATAGACTATCGACAGTAGATTTTTTTTAAGCAACGACAGACTTCGTGCCTTGGCTACTAGAGTTGAAGTACTTACACTGGAATATCAATATGATTGTATAAAATTAAGTATATCAACGGAATCATATAAAACCATCAATTTATAACACGTATTAGTAAACAAATAATTTACTTATTTGTAACCTAGTTGCATCGTTTGTGAATACATCTATGTAATAAAACCCTGTGGGAAAATTTTTTTTGTGGGAAAAATGACTGAAAGTAAAGATTGTTTTTGTTATTTTATGTCTTTTTGTCTCGTCTATACTCACAGATACTCCCCTCAGGCCAATATCCTCCTTGGTTTCCACTCTCAGTGTATCTTCTCAGACTAGAACACGCCCATCTGTTGCTCAAAGTGTACGTCCGACGGCCGCTTGCTCAGATCTCGGTTATGTAGGGACGTTCCTTAAAAAGTTGTAAGTACCTGACTCATAGACGGTGTTGTAGCATGTCACGCGAATTTTTTTTTAACCTAAAATCGCTTAAATTATTCTTATTTCTGTTATCTACGAACAAAAAATAAACACTTCAATCTACACTTCTTACTTTTTAAAAAGTCTTTACGCTTGTTAGAAACATCATTTTATGGCCTCTTAAAAGTGCTAAAATCTGTTAGTTTTTTTTAGACTGCTGTAACTCCGAAAAACTACCTGAATTCGTCAACATCAAAACGAGATGCATGTATAGGCCCTTACTTCATACTATCCAAAAATAAAATTTTAGGACGACGCTTAAGGTCCAATAGGAAAAAACAATTCTACGAAAATCTTGGACGCCAGTTTGGCGCACTGTGAAAAGAGGTGATATGTCTCTTGTTAAGCGTGGTACTTTGGCTGTTATCACTCCGTTGTTCCCATGTGTGAAGAGTGAACATTTAAAACCGTTACGAACACTACTCTTATACACAGCTTCGCTTCCGTAGGCGTTCATGAAAACGTATTAGGTATAACCTACTCGGTAGTATTGGTCACGTGTTCGTTAAATTTTTAACGTTTTTTTGTAATGTACGTAAATTCTTACGAGTAGTATGTTGGCCGCCTATTAAAAAAAAGGAGGCAAAATCTGCATAAACGGAATATTTTAGTCGCCGATCAGGCAGATCTCACTGTATTATTAGACAAGGTTGTAAAAGTGCAGACTATCCTTTTTGCATTAATCAAGAGTTTACCTACTATTGGCAAATAAATACAAAATGTAAAAAAATGACATATTCAGGAGGCCTAGTAATTAATAATAATATTATTCATTCTTCTGGCGTCATTTTTACTCGATAAACTCCTCCAGAATCCTCATCCAACAAAAACAGTACATTCCGAATTGTAAGTTTTGGTGAACATGCACTCAAGCGCCTTACTACATACTTTATATTGCGTATCCACACGGAAGGATGTGTTTGTTTACTTTTTGCGTGTACTTTCTTGTGTATCGTCTACTGGCGGCTATCCACCCTGCTCCCGAGCAGGGTAGCCTTGAGTGGATGCAGTCAAGAGATTTCGGACACCGTTAGTCTGTACTCGCCCAAGATTTCTGACCGGTTTTAGCAGTGTCGGCTCGAAGTTTGTTGCCAGGTAGGGCACACATTTCTGAGAACTGTACACTCCTGTGAACACGCCGCCGTATACCAATGACCATGAAATATTTACTAGCTAGTTATCGTGTTGTAACCAGTCAGTAATAAGCGGCACCTACGTACCAGCGTATCAGTGGCTGTATCGTCAACTAGCGCATAAAACTGCACAGTTCTCTGCAAATTGTGTCCTGGCTGGCAACAACCCTAGAGCCGCCTCTGGGTTTTAGAGTAATGTTTACACCATCGACTGGGTAGAGCCTAGCTTGAAGCCACGGCGAGAGCAATCATAGGATTTTACAGGTTAAATTATATTCCACCTAGCTCAGTAACAGTTGAATTTACATATACGCCACCACTGACGTTTTTCTTCTTTTCAATGCCGCGTATTTTGCTATGGATCGTGCGGGCAGATTTTTTCAATACCCTAAAAATTGTGGGCAAAAAAACATTTTTACACACAAAAAAAAACACGCGAAAATGACTATTCATAATTACTTTTCTGCAATTTTATTTACGTAGCAATATTCTCCTTTTCTCGGCGCAGAAAACGGTTTTCGTCCGGAAGCAATATCACAAAAGGTGATCGAATGCCATTGAAAATAATGTCACATGTAAAACCCTATTGTTTATCCGCCAGGGCTCCGTTGTGTGGGAAAGCGGTAGTGTTACGACGTCTGCGCAGTGTGGGTTGTTGCTCCTCGCTGGTCTCAGGAGGACGGCCTCCGGAGATGTGGGGCGCTGCAGGCCCGCGTGTCGCAACTGGATCCGAACTGCTCGCCTTGCCCTTATAAACAAACACGCAGCTTTCACGGCGGTAAACAAGCCGCATGTGTTGCGCCAGCCCTCATACACTCGGCTCCCGGCGCCGCGCGGGTCCCTCCCTCCGTATTTATGCTCTTTGCGCCAATATTATTTTTGAATTATACATGGAAGTAGACCTCGTGAAATTGTCGCATAGATTTCTTAACAATTGTCTTCACTATGTAGCCTAATTTTTTTCAAATATATTATTTTAAAATTAATTTGCCTAGTTGTTGACTCAAAGAATTTTTTTTAAGCTAATAACCTACCAAAGAAAAGTTAAGGATTCATTGTAAAAATAATTTTCAACAATTATATGAAACAGTTTTACGATATTTGCTGCTGTATAGAATTTAAAAATATATTTTTTTTTTTCAAAAAAAAACTCCGTAAATAGGACTGAACAGCAACGGATTGCATAAAACTGACACACAAGACAAAAACTATACTTACTAATAGTAAATTGACTAAAGAAAATTTCGTTAGATAACTAATAACATAAAACTAGAATTTTTCTTTCCTTTTAAAAGTTAATTGACGTGGTAACCACTGTGTTAAACAAAACTTGCTGGAAATATTAGTATATCTGCTCTCGTTAAGGCTCTAAAAAATAACTATCGCAAAATGTATAGAAGTGAGGGATCATGACCTTAACGAATTTATAAGCGCTTAACGGCAATGCTCATTAAGCTAAAAGTCACTCAGTTTCAACAGAAAACAGTGGTATGAAAAAATTTATGTCTAATACGAAACCCCTGAAAAAACTTACTTTCTAGCTCAGCGAAACTAAATATTTCGAAAATATAATTTTTTGAAATTTGAAAGCTTTGCTTCCGGATTAACACAAAGTACAAAAAACTACAATAAGTGTAAAGAATGGTATTACATAAAATTGTTAATTTAATTATATATATAATTATTATTTTAGTGTTTTGTCCCATTAATGATCACAAAAAGCATTTCATTTTCGGTTGTTCTTCTTATCCCTCCAGTACTTGTTAATTTTTACACTATGTTGGGTTCGACTTTCGTCTGTTCATTTTGCTGTTATTCGGGGTTTGATTTCTGATGTAACTTCCCTGTCGTAGATGTTTTGTCTGTATGTTTTGCGGTTCTTCTGATTCTGTTATTTATATTTTGGCTTTCTTTAGGTCGATTTTGACTTGTTTGGTCCATGTTGTGGTAACTTTCAGTTTCAATGTGTGTAGTAAGATTTTCTTGGTTAATCGGGTGTCATCCAGTCTCATGAGGTGTCCAAAGAATTTCAGTCGGCGTTTACGGAAGTCACTTTCAATATTAGAGTACTTTTCTATGGCCGTGTGTGAATGTAGCCTATTGCTCTCATCCGTTCGTTTCGGGCCAAGATTCCGCGAAAATATTTTTGCAGCACTTTGTTTCAATGCCTTACGTGCGCACCTGCAGCTCTGCTATGGGGTCAGTGATTGGATGCCGTAACACCCAGCGTGTGGAGGTTAAACCTGCAAATCACAGACGTGTTGTGTCGCAGTTATCCGTGTACTGATTGGTACAGTCAAATGAATAACGACTCTGCACGAAAACACTCTGTCAATAGCCATGAAGTTGAGCTGCAGGTGCGCACGTAAGGCACTGAAACACAATGGAGCAAACATCTTTTCAGCAAAAATTCCTGTACCTACATATCACAAAGCCTGCCTTCGTAGTGTAGTCGGTTAAACGCCTGTCTACGATGTGAGAGGTCCTGGCGTCTAACCGTGGCTCGGGAATGGATGTTGTGCTGTCCTTGCACCTCGTGTCACCTTCATGCCTTCTTAATGCCTCACTGTTAAGGGAGAGTGTTAGATAACTTTCTTGTGTTTTTGTTTTCGACCCATAACATTTATTCAAGTTGTACTATCAAAGTTTACTCTTTGATAAGACATGAACTGCTGAACATAAATAATAATGGAATATTTAGTTAATTTGCCATGCAGAATCATTGCAAGGGGATTATAGGCTAACCTTCGAGAATAATGCCTAGTCCAATATAAGACGAACATATAACTCTATTATGATCTCCAAAATTCATCACAAATATTTGCTATGCCTCAACATTACCACATTTACCAAAAATATTTTAAAACTGTCGTTATTGCAGAAAATCTATAAATAAAATTTAGCATCTAGCTCTCCCCATTTAATGAACCGTAAAACACTCTCACCTCACTTATAATTAATGTCTGTGTCTGTAACAATTTATGCACTTGCTTTCTTGCCATGGTGATTATAGGCGACTCACTTCTGTATTGTTGTTGAAGTCTAGAACATATGTACGATTCTTAAAGTGTTGAAACTGCAGAGGCAGTTTCATACGTGCCCTGCGCTTTTCTCAGAACGCAATGAACACTTGTAACTCACGTGATCCTAAATAATCTTTGAGCCTGCGGGAGACGGCTGTCTCTGTATCACGACGTTATTGCTCACAAGATGCTGACGAGAAGGTGAAGGTCAAACTTGCCTTCTCTTGCTTCATTTACTCCTACAGCTGCATTTAAACACGATAGACGTTTTTCTTCTTTCGACTCTTAACTGAATTCATGTGTGGTTTGTAATTATATTAGTGATTGGTGATTGTTAAAAATATATGTCTGTAAAAGTACATGATTTTTGCATACTTACAAAGAATAATTGTACATTTTACAATTGTTTTAAATGTCACATTTTTTTCTAATCAGCTTCCAAAAAATGTTTTGTAAAGGTACGAAATATTTTGTAAAATGTGACAGGCCGTTGAAAGTTTCACATCAAGAACTCTACTCATAATAATATAGCTCAATAGTCCTGACACGTGTGTGGAAAATTTAGGTCACTTTAATGACATGCAACATTCTTGTTGTAGTGCCTAAACTACTTAATATTTGATATTTTTTATTTGCAAGCTTTTTCTTATAAAAGTACGAATTTTGTATCTACTGTGCAGCCTTATACGTCTCGCCGGTGTTGTTGTCAGGTTGGAATTTTATCACAAATACTCAAATGTCGTGGGGGCCGCGGTGGCCGAATGGTCAGACCATTCGCCTCCCACCAAGGCGATCCGGGTTCGGTTCCCGGCGGGGTCGGTCTCCGGAATTTCGCACGTGGGAATCGTGCCAGACGATGCCGTTGGTCGGCGGGTTTTCTCGGCGATCTCCCGTTTCGCCCGCCCTTTCATTCTGGTAATGCTCCATACTCACCGCTAAAGACCACGATGTTAAGGGGTCCGCCTCGTTGCCATAAAATCACACTGCAGCGTGTTTGAAGAAAAAGTTTTACACCGAAACTAATACACGTGTGTTCACTCCGTTTGTCTACGAAAAGAACACACACTTCAGACGACTGCCCTTAAGTACTTTCAAGACAACACACGTATTAGAAATCCCCTTTTAGGGCACGTAAAAATGGGTTAAAACGGGGTTTTCAGGCTGCTATAGCGGAAAATATACTAGCCGAATACATGTGAAACCACTTAAGGGTAGTTCATTGGACTTGAGTAAAATGATTTCGTAAATAAAACTATAGGGTCACCACTTAAAGTCACATAGGAAATTTGTTTTTTCGCGAAGACTGCACGACTTAAGCGTAGAGGCGACGTACCGTTGTATGGCCCATACGACGTCGCCTTTAGCACCATACCTCACTCACACAAACACATGTGCCACGAGGCGGGCCCCTTAAGCGCTGACCAAATCTCTCACTCACTTACTCACTCAAATGTCGTGGTAGAGTGCATGCGCAAAGACATAGAAATGAGTGCAAATCAGAGTTTTCACCTTTGATAACGTCACACGCTTATGTGTGTTGCACGTTGTCGTTATCGTCAGACGGAGTGACACGCGAATCACTTTTCTACCCACTGCGCGACGTTTAAGTGTCGCGTGTTCGCACTGTAGGCAACTGCTGCACGTGCCCTTTAGGTAACATTTCAGTTCTGGTGGTCTGAAAGAGGCACATTTTATTAAGTGGGTGTGACCGTTACCTACGCTATTACTACAGGTCTGGACAAGGAAGCCTTTCTCCAGCTTCACAATGTGGGCTGGCCTGCGAGGTTCACGCCCTCCCACTAGATGAGGTAAAGAGATTTAGGTCGCCTTAAAGGGGAGTGTTAGACAATTTTATTGTATTTTCAGTTTTTGAGCTGTATAATTTATTAAAATTGTACTAGCAACATTTTCTCTTCGACAAAACAAAGGATATATTTTATAAACTTCTTGAAATAAATAATAATGAAATATTTCATTAATTTGTCATGCAGAATCATTGCAAGAGAATTATAGGTTAACTTTCAAGAATTCTCTTGCAATGATTCTGCATGACAAATTAATGAAGATTCCATAATTATTAATGTCAAGCAGTTTACCAAGAATATATCCTACGCTTTGTTGAAGAGAAAATTTTGATAATTCAACTTTAATAAATGCTATGACTCAAAAACTGAAAATACAATAAAACTGTCTGACACTTCCCGTTAAGGCGGCCGCCTGCCTGCCTTGTAAACAGCGTTGCAGAGAGCTAGCAGAACTTTTTTAAAAAGAAACTTCTCAACGTGTTTCAAATGTGTGCATTTATGAAAAGAACAAACAATCACTTCAAACGATATCGGAAAGTTAGTTTCAAAACATCACGTTAATAAGAAAGACCATTTCGCAGCTCTCAAAACTGCTAAAAAACCAAATGACCTACTTAAACAAAATAATTCTCTGTGATATTACATCCCATGAACTATGCAATAAAGTATTTTAAAGAACATAACGTAATATTTTGATTTTTTTTTAAATTCACAAAGGTGCAGGAAGAAATATGCAAATTCAGCAATTTTTTAAGATACAAAAATAGTTCACGGGAATTTTTAAAAAAAAATTAATACCTAGCCCGTGGCATGCTATTTCACTGTGAATTATTTCACTTATGTAAGTCAATTGGTTTTCACTATTTGCATGGCAGCAAAACATACCAATTTTGACTTTGACGCAACGTTATGAGAAAACTACGCCAGCCAAAATTGTTTTGTAAGAGGAAATTGTACTCACAAGTATCGTCTACAAAACTAACGATAATTTATATAAATATTAAATTATGACTTTATCACACTTGAACACCCTTGAGCAATGAACCTAGTTGGTGGCGAGAATCAGTGACTCCAGTTACAAGTCCACTGATACACCTTGTTCATAACAATTACTTCACTTTGTTGATCAGTCGATGGGATGTGATAGGTAGATATGATGATATATCGTGAAAATGTTTTGTTGCAACGTGCCTTTAAAAACTCTGTATTTTCTTGTGGCATGTATGAGTGAGTGATATACGTCTGACACAACATAGGTATCTACAGATCAGATATAAAATATTACAATAGCGGGATTATTATTGATTCAGTCAAATAGGGCAACAGCTCCTAGTACAAGCTAAAGCCAGCAATACACTGGTAAGCTGAGCGTACCTTTATCTCCAGCAATCAGTAAAGTTTTACAAGGATAAACCATCATCTGTAGTGATAGGTAATAGAGTATTTTCAAATATATGCGAAACTTGTTTACGTATTATCAGCGGTTCTGTAAAGAATATATAGGTTAATTAATATTTCGTGATATAAATGCCCTGCATGTTAGAATCCACAGTTATGTGTATACTCAAGCCGCGGCCGTTTGGCCATCAACTGCTGCTTACCGGAACAGCAGACAAAGAACTAATAGACTGAGCATAAGTATGCATTGGACAGCGCACTGTACAAATTTGCGTAAATTTACTCTACATGTAGTAGAAGCTAATTACCCCTACATGTAAGGGAAAATTACTCCACACATGTAAAGGAAAGTTACACAACTGGTACGGTAATTTTTCCTAACATATTCTCACAGGTCGTCTATGGCAGTTGTACATATAGCGTGAGCGAAATTTCGTAGTGGTTTATGTAGATAATATGCTACCGTGTGGAAATTTCCACCACGCGTTCGGAAACTAAATTTGTCTAGTAGCACTCACACACAAGCTTTGCTTATGTGAGTGTGATGTCTTCCATTCTATAAAAAGTATTTATGTAAAGTGCTGTAATCGATATATTAAATATAAATAAATAAAAAATATTGGGGAATAGTCTGACACAATTGATGAGTAAAGTTAGCCACATTTTTACAGTTTGGATTCTAACATGCCGAATGTATCATGAAACTTATGTTATGAGGAGGGGGTTCGAACCACCAAACTTGATGCCCTTCTCCCTGTCTAGCACGTCCACTGCAGCAGCTTGCAGTTGCTAGTGGCCAGCCACTGCGGCTGTCCACAAGACGCTGTTAATTGGCTGCGTAAATAATGCCGGGCATCATGCGCTGCTAACTCATCTCGCTGTCGCGAGAGGCGGGATATTAATGTATGTTTAATTGACGACTGACTGGAGAGGCAAGTCATCCGGCTGGCTCCGCGCTTCCAAACACAGGCAACTTCGTGGAAGCCGTCCGTCGTACGACAGGTTTGAGTCCCAGTAAGGTAAAACCCAGTACGGGCGTGAATGTGTCAGCCTCTAAGTCGCGTACATTTAACACTTATCATTTGTTTTCCTTCGTGACATTGCTTAATACTTCGATGTGAGCCACTGCTGACTAGATTGACACATCGTCACGTGTAGACACTTACTATCGGACCATAGTAACCATCCATAAATAAAAGAAAAAAGCCGTGAGTAGCCGAGTGCTCTGTCATGCGCTATTCAAGTGTCACGACGAGTTAGTAATTGAATCCATAAGTAGAGAGTAAAAGTTCCCTTGTACATTAAAGTAACAGTCTGCGAGGGGAGAGTTACCGTGTGAGATGGCATTTGAACTGCGAGTATATCTCTCAGTTTACAATGATTGCTTCTTTCCATAACTTTACTGCTCTTAAAAACGTAATTCAAAATCTACTCTGTAAAAATCGTTGCAAAACAGTACGGGAAACTTGGACAGTTATATTCGTTGAAACGCAGGTGTTAACTAATACTAGGAAAATCCAAGATGCTGTTTCCAAGAATACGCAGTAGCTCGTGTAAGTACGTTACGAAAAACGTGTTGATACGTAAATTCGTAAATAAAACTAATCTAGTCTTACTACTCAGTTTCAAACCTTTAAGTGATTATTAAAATAATAAATTAAAAGTAATGGCAGCAGGGACTTGATTTTATAATTGATATCATGGAAATAAAAAACTCAGACCATCAATAGGTATACAGCGAATTCTCGTTTATACAAACCGTGTTAATACAAAGTTCTCATTACTACAAAGTGGTTTTCTTTCCCCTTGGAATAAGATGAAAAATTAAATATTAACTTAAATGTTCAATAAAAAATTTCCGTATACATAAAACAGTGTGAGAACTAGTTCGTTGATAAAAGGAAGTCTCGATGGTGGCTTGAAAGTTTTTATTTTGGGAGTAAACATCCTGAAAATATATAGACATCATTTTTTTTTTAGTTTTAGCAAACACCTCTTAATACCAACCTCATTATAACAAACTGCAAAAGTTTAGGTCCCTTTAGGTTTGTATTAATGAGGTTCCACTGTAATCGTATATTATCAAATATAAAGTTTAAAAGATCGTCAAATGTATCGCTAACATAGTTTTTTTTAGTTTCATTATATTCGCCGTAATTCATCGACGGTACAACAAAGAACAAAGCAGTGGCGAAGTACGAACTGTTGTTGGGCAAGCGGTATACAAGAACTCTCAGTTGCGTGTTGAATCATTAGATGGTAAGGTCAGTGGGCTTTACACCTCGTCGATAGCGAGGTCATTAGAGATACAGTGACACACAACTTGATATCACGACAGGAGCTGGGGGAGGAGTCGACCATTGCCTTTGTTAAGGAACCAATACACCATCGTTCGCCTGGAACGACTCCGGGAAACTATGAAAAACCGAACTCAGGACGGCCGGAGACGGGGATCGAACCCGGGTCTTCCAGAATGCAAGTCCAACGTGTAACCGTTGCACCACCTCGCTCGGATTGGAATTATACAGTTCGGGGCTTGTACACTCCACAACTGCGAGTAACACATTCTCCAATAATACAACTAGGTCTCTGCAACACAACTGCCATGCACTCATCATGTATGTTCTTTACGTGTAAAGGATATTGCTAAATAAATACTACGCATGTCGCATATGGTTTCACACGCGAAACACTAGCATTCGTTTTTGGTTCTGGTAGAAGATGGGCTCGCTCAACCTAGCTTTAGTTCAAGGATCTGCAAACGTATTTGAGTACTGATTGTGGCCTGGTCTCCCGTTAGCGTCACTTACGCCCGTGGAGTTTGCGGCCCGCGAATGAAAGTGTTTAAGAATACCACCTAAGTTTTGCATCCATGTTGGCTGGTCGTCGTTTATCTGGAGCAATGTTCATCTCTTCATCAGGCCCAGTTAGAACTGTACAGCTTCAACACAGAATGTGTGTGATTTGTCACAAAACTGATCACACGTGAGGCAAATTGCGTCATTCAATAATAGTAGGATAAATATACTACAGTTTATTGGAAACTATGTTGACTAAAGCTTTGATACATCATTTCTACTTCATCCACGAGACCACGATTATATATATTTTTTTTGTTCCCAAAACGAGAGCAGATTTCGAAAACTGTTGCACAGTTTTGTTAAGAATTGTTTTTACTATATGTTCTGAATTTTTCAAGACAAAAATATAAATACTGTTGATGTCGCTAAGTAGTTCATTAATTAGAATTTCCTTACCAGCGTAATTACCCGAAATCATTGTGTATTTTGTAATGGAAAAATTAGTAAATACAGTATACACTATTTTTAACAAAACAGTGCAACAGTTTTTCGTACCGTTTAGGAAAAAAAATACTATTCGTATAAAAGCAGTAGAAATGATGGACCATGGCCTTAAATATTTCGCGAATTTTCAGTGTCTCTTATCATATCGTTGAACGTACTTCAAAGTTGTCACCGAGAATTTCACTAGGTTGTTCATAGCTATGAGGACGACAATAATACAACAAATACTCCATATCCCATGTGATTTCTACTTTCAAACATTCTTATACAATTTTAACTGTACATGCTCAATTCTCTGTGATGTGACACTTTCGCAAAGTTAAAGATCGTTGTCAAGACTTCTGAACTAAACCTAGCGTGTGCAGAGACTTTGCATTCCATGACCATGACATAAATGGTTTATCTGTCCTATTTCAACATTTTATTGGCAACTAGTTGACTAAAGAATGCTGTGTAAAAGTATAAAACTTGTCTACGGTACATGATGTACGCTTATATACAGCGAAACAAATATTCGCCTCAGCCAACAAGGTTTCTTGGGTGAAATCACATAGGACGCACCATAAACGTGTTTACTTGCTGTAACAAGACACGTATTTCAGTTGACTAAACAATTTTGTTTAGTCAACAATTGTAAAGTAGTAAATTATCAACGATTTATCGCACCATACCATTTCCGCGTGTGTCTGTAGATATAAACAACACATGAAAGTTTTTCCGCAAATCATAGACGCGTGGTACTGCAATCCCTACTTTTTAGCGGCTCAATTTAGGCGTGATAACATGCCTCGTTTGCGAGTTACATTCTAAGTACTGCGTATAAAGTGTTACGTAAAGGCGACTGTTAACTGCAGCTGCACTGGAAGCATGCAAGGCGCGGCGGGCTGATTGCGTGGGCGGTAGCGATTCACCGCCGCAGTAGTTCATGTTCTAATGAGACGTCGTGTTTGCGAGCTGCTGTAATGATCGTGTTTGCGAGCTGCTTTAATGAGGACAAGATAACCGCTGCGAACTGACCTCAGAACAGCGTGCACGCTCGTCAAAGCCACCGGGCATATTTTCTTACCCTCCCGCTGCGTAACTGGATGAGCCCAGACATCTTACAACGTCGCTCAGTCTCGCCAGAGCCACGAATAGTGACGAAAACATTTTTGCACCACTTGTTTCCAATACCTTATGTGCGCATCTGCAGCTCTGCTCAGTAACTGGGCGTGTTAATGCCCGTGCTAGATTGACCGTAAAGTGGCCGTATAGAAATAACCGTAACTGCACCGTAAGAAATTCACAGGTTTTTATCCCTCTTACGGTCTTACAGCGGCTAGGCAGCGGTAAGGTATGTTGTAGCATGCATCACTCAAAAGTGTGCGTTCAATTTTTACCGTTATTTCTTACGGCGATTCTAGCACGGCCTTCAAAAGGTGTTCAAGTGTGATAAAATCATATTTTTATATTTACATGAAATAGTGTTCGTTTTGTAGACAATACTTGTGAGTGCAGTTTCCCCTTACGAAACAATTTTAGCTGGCGTAGTTTTCTCATAACGGGGTGTCAAAGTCGAAATTGGCATGTTCTGCCACGAAAATAGTAAAAACCAACTGACTTACGTACAGTACATGAAATAATTCATAGTGAAATAATATACTATGGGTTACGTAATAGAATATTTGAAAAAAATCCCGCGAACTATTTTTGTACTTTAAAAATGCTGAATTTACAACTTTTTTTTCTGTACTTTAGCGATTTTTTTTTAAATTCAAAATATTACCTTTATGGGATTTTTAATGTTTTATTGCATAGCTCATGGTGTGTACGTTCAGAGTGAAATCTTTTGTTAGAATACGTCAGTTGATTTTCACTATTTGCATGGCAGCAGAACAAGCAAATTTTGACTTTGACGCTCCGTTATGAGAAAACTACGAGGGCTAATATTGTTTCGTAAGAGTAAAATGTACTCACAAGTATCGTCTACAAAACTAAAAGTATTTCATAAACATATACAATTATGACTTTATCGCACTTGAACACCCTTATGGGTTATGGGAAGGCAAGATGTCAGGCGAACGCCTGGAATACTCAATCGCCGATTAAATCTGAACTTTCCACGCCGGCCTGTCTTGGAGGTTCTACTGACACATCACAGACACATAGTGTTCCAATAACCTCAATCTGATTGGAGCAGTCACATGAAGGACGTGTCTGGACAAAGACACGCTGCCAATAACCATCAA
Organism: Medauroidea extradentata; assembly: GCA_003012365.1. Classification (NCBI taxonomy): domain Eukaryota; kingdom Metazoa; phylum Arthropoda; class Insecta; order Phasmatodea; family Phasmatidae; genus Medauroidea; species Medauroidea extradentata. The sequence goes on along the minus strand of PNEQ01093723.1, from coordinate 10,824 downwards.
CCACAGTTGCCAATGCGCGCGTAAGGCATTGAAACAAAATGGAAGAAAAACGTACCAGAATTACAGTTCTCCAAGATATTTTCGTTCTGGTAGCGGTTCTTAAAAAATATCAATTAGTGCCATGCAACAAATAACCAGCTCATGTTAAAGGCGCGGTCTACCGCAATTTTCATCACCATTTTTATTTGTACCACATATTTTTTTTTATATATTTTAAACAGAAAATGTGACTAAATTTGGTTCTGATGAATTTTTTTTATCTCTCATAGTTTTCGCGTAATGGCATGTTAAAAGTCATATTTTGCATGTTCCCGTTTTAAGGACTACACTAAAACCAACTGATATACCAAACTCAAAAAAATATCAGTTGATCAAGACACTGCAGGCCACAATGGCATGCTCATAAAAATGAAGAATAAAAATTATTTGTATTAAAAAAAATGCTGTAACTGAAAATAAAAATTTAATAAATTCATTATTTTTTTTAAAAAATACAAATAATTTTTATTCTTTATTTTTATGAACATGACATTGTAGCCTGCAATGTCTTTATCCACTGCGATTTTTTTTGTTTGGTATATCAGTTGGTTTTAGTGTAGTCCTTAAAACGGAAACATGTAAAATATGACTTTAACAAGTCATTACGCAAAAACTATGAGAGATAAAAAAATTTGTAAAGAGCCCAATTTAGTTACATATTGTGTCTAAAATAAGAAAAAAAATATCAGGTGCAAATAAAAAAAAATAATGGTGATGAAAATTGCGGTAGGCGGCGCCCTTAAACATCAAACATACAAAAATACAGCGAACGCCTGGAAGGAATTTAAGTGTTTCGGTATCCTTACGAAGATTTGAATATAACTTCATTAATATGATTACATTCAGTTAAATATGCCTAATAATATATTTTTTTAAATATTGAAATAAAATGTGGATTGGTCCTTTAACTAGATAGCTTTTTTAAAAAAGAAAAATCTAGTCTTAGGGAAACTAATCAGTGAATTTGAACGTACTTTCTACAGAGACTGTACGAAATGTATACATATATATATATATATACATATATATATATATATATACATATATATATATATATTTATTTTCAGACTTGGACTTTTAAATTGTAGATTAATGATTCGTAAAAGAATTACGAAGTCATTAAAAATCGACGAACACGTGTGACGTTTCTGCACGATTCTATTTTAATTTTTTTGAAGAATTAAATTGATAAACTTTTCGTAACTGTACTTTACCTTTACTGAAGTAATCTTCACGCATAAAGTAATACTAACGACAGAAGGAACTTACGAGAAATATACAGTAGACTATGTGGAAATATTAAGCGACAAACGTTCTCATCACGTACCAACCGTACGATCTATTAGTTGCCATTTTCTACAAATATTTATCTCAGATAATTATTTAAAAAATAAACATTTCAGTTCCCAAAATTAAAAAAAAATAAACAATTTGTTTAAAGGAAAAATATATAAAATAAGTTTTCTGTATGCTAATTTTCTCTCGATATTGTATGGACAAAATAATGACCAAGAATGAGTATGCATAAAATTTAATCTAGTGATCAAACTAAATGGTAAACCATAATTTTTAATTAACTTTGGTAATGTATCATAAGTCACATTGTTATGCGCTTATCTTCATTAAGGCTGCAATACTTACACTGTTAATATCATCACGTAATACAAGTCTGATAAAAGCGAAACACGGGGAAAAATGATTTGTGGAAAAAATATTCTTACATAATGAAGCAGTTATCGAAAGATTTACATATTAAAGTGCGAACATCGTACCTATTATAATCCGCGTGTTTATAACGTCACGTATTCCACAACCTTGAAACTTTTAGAAAGTAAATACAACGAATGTGCGTTCCAGCTACTTCTTTAATGGAGTACAAAACACATTCATAAACAGTTACTTCTAATACTTTTGAATATCATTGCTAATCTGTTATGTTATACGATCGCCAGCCTGAGCGTGTGCAACTTTTTTTCTGTTCCAAACATTAAGAAAATACGTTTTTTATTGTTTTTATAAATTGCGTCGTCGTCGTCCATGGCAGTATGCTGAACGGAACTTGAATTCTTGAATAGCGTGTGTCGTGTGTGTTTATAGTGGCGGTTTTGAATTACAAATTAATATACTGCGCATGCATTTACGAGATAGCCTAAGTAACGGCAACACTGCGTGTCGTAGCCAGTTAGAGTCGATGAAGAGAAAACAGTGTCATAAAACGTTAACTCGCAGGTATTTATAACTAATATTACTATTGAGTATAGCATATATACAGCGCCCGTTCATTTAATGAGTAGATGTTGCAGATAACATTTATCGGAGCAGTGTAATGTAAATGTAAAATTACACGAGCATATGTAAATAAAAGCACGTGGCAATGTTTATGTTTACATGCAGCGGAAAGATATAAACAGGTGGAAAATAGAAAAAAAATCAGGGCTTTTTTGTGTGCTCACTTTATCCCGAATTACTAGAGACACTAGAAAATCGCGAAAATGTTAAAAATAGTCTCCAATAAACTGTAGTATATTAATCGTGACACGTGTGAACAGTTTTCGGACAAATCACACACGTTGTGCGTCCAAGCTGTGTAGTTCTAACTGGGCCTTGTTGTAGAGAGAAAAAATTCTACAAATAAACGATAGCCAATGTTGATACAAAACTTTCAGTGTTATATTTGTCACGTTGGAGCCTAGCAAACATTCAACTATTCCCGCGATTTTTCAGTGTCTCTACGAATGACCTATACACGTATTATCATTGTATCTGAAACTGCTGCAAGCTGACTAAGTCGTAGGCAGGTCTCAATTATACTTGGATCATACGTACTACACGGTAAGTTTAACCTTTAAGAAACGAAAATGTTGCAAAAATTGCAACGAATATAAATCAAAATTTTATAATTGTATAATTTTTATGGAGTATTGTTAGTTTTGTAGACGATACATGTGAGTACATTTTACTCTTACGAAACAATGTTAGCTCTCATAGTTTTCTCATAACGGGGTGTCAAAGTCAACATTTGCTTGTTTCACTGCCATGCAAGTAGTGAAAACCAACTGACCTACCTAAAAGAAAATTCATTGTGAACTTATATCCCGTTAGCTATGCAATAAAACATTAAAAAACTCACAACGTAACATTTTGAATTTAAAAGAAAAAATCGCAAAAAGTACAGAAGAAAAGTTGCAAATTCAGCAATTTTTTTAAAATACAAAAACACTTCGCGAGACTTTTTTCAAATGTATTATTACTTAGCCCATAGTATTTATTTCACTGTGAATTATTTCACGTAGGTACGTAAGAAAATAGATTTTCACTATTTGCATGGCAGCAGAACATGCAAATTTTGACTTTGACACACTGTTATGAGAAAACTACGCCAGACAAAATTGTTTCGTAAGAGGAAACAGCACTCACAAGTATCCTCTACAAAACTATCACTATTTCATATAAACATAAAATTATGACTTCATCGCACTTGAATACCCCTAAGCGCTGACCAAAATCTTCTTGATATCTTATTTATTGTTGCAAGGTTGGTACGCGAATTCTCTTGCACAAGTGTTCTTTTTTGGAGCAGTACTTCACGTTAGCGCCGGTCTAAAGAACCTGTTTGCCCGACCGCTGCCTTATCGATCCATCTTTTTTTTATAAGCTGTCGGTTATGATCCGCGTTTATTTTCGCTGCAGTCACGATCTGTGTCGTGCACTAGAGCCATTCTGCCGAGAGTGTTTGGCACTCCTTATTCATACAAGGTCATTGTTAATGCTCAGTTGCACTGGACCAATGCGACCCGCAATTTTTTTAGTGGTATGGTAAGTGAAATTAAGTTAATAACTACCCAACTTCTTTACATGTAGTATGTATAGTTTCATGGCTTCAAAGAGAAGTATGAAGGCCTAACATTACCGATGTGATCTTTGAACGATTCTCGCAATGGGTTCGTATTATAAACATAACAATTTTTGGACATACGTTACTGCAAGTGAATTGCAGAATAATAAAAAAAAAAAAAAACTGCCAGTCTGCTGGTGTTCCCCAGCCTGTACATGTGCCTGAAGTCGGGAACAGATACCAGTTCCCGAAACGTCGCATCTGTTGTCTTGAGTGAGTGAAAGATTTTGGTCAGCACTTAACATCGAGGTCTTTAGCGCTTGTGAGGGGGGTGACATGAGGTGAGTATGGAGCGGTGCCGGAATGAAGAGGCGGGGGAAACGAGAGATCCCCGAGAAGACACGCCGACCAACGGCATCGTCGGCACGATTACCACATACGAAAGTCCGGGGACCTACCTCGCCGGGAATCGAACCCGGATCGCCTTGCGGGGGGTCTAACCTCTCGGCCACCGCGGCCCCCAATTGTCTTGAGAAGGTTACTATCTTTTCGTCTGCTTTTTGCCTGTGTTGTGTCTTGCCTGTGTTCACAGCCATTCGTCTCTCATTATTTGTGTTGTCGTCGTTCATCCATTTGGTGCCTTTGCAACACATCCCATTTTTATTGCGACTTTATTTTTTTTTCGTCGGTCTTTTTGTCGGATTTCTCCAGTCGACAATATTCCACTTAGGAATTAATTTTGCGTTGTTTATATATGTTTTGTCCTTGTGTTGCCTTCTGGGATATGACTGTTTTCATTTCAGGACTACAGCTTACTGGCAATTGTTTTTTGCTGTATTGTGGGTGTTTCTGCAATACGGCAACATTCGCCGGAATGGCGTATGTCCGAAAAACTGTTATGTTTACAACATTACCGATATTTTTATGGTCGGTTTACAAATAATAAATTCTATAGAAGAAGTAGTTTTCGTTACTGTTAGAAGTTGTAGGACATATGTAAAGAAATGATATTCGCTTAAACACCCTTTCTAGCTTATTAGTTTAGCCACAGCGTATTTAGTTGACAAGGTATGGTGGATATAAGGCCGATTTGGCACTTGTGTTTGTACGTGAAGAATGCCCGCGAATTTTTGAAGTTTTCGGTCTAAAAGACTTTAAAAAAACTAAACAAAAAAATTACAAGTAGAGTAATTTTTATTTTTTAAATTAGCTAGTGAAAATAGAAAAAGAAATATCTCGAAGCCTGTAGTTTTCGCGAAAAGATTTTGCACCATTCTTTCAATGCCTTATGTGCACATTTGTAGTTCTGGTTTGTGGTTATCGGGAACGTGTTTTTATTGTAGAAGCTTCACTTATTTGGTTGTTCCATTCAGAATAAGGTAACTTCGACACTACACGTCTGTGATTACTGGATCAAAGATGCAGGTGTGCACGTAAGGCATTAAAATTTGCTGCAGTAATCTTTTCGCGAAAATCAGAGGCCCATAATAATAACACATCTATATTTTGTAACCATTTCTGTGTGATCGGCGCGTCTTTACACTCCATAATGTCCTGTAAGACAGAAAACACCGTCATTATGCCCGTGTCGATATGCTGATGAGAGAAGGCTTGAGCTGATTGTGTCGACGGCGGTCGTATCCGAGACATCTGTCGGACATTACACCATACGCGAAGAATAGATTAGGAGGTAGAAGGTGAGCAGAGGTATGAAGCCATGGTGTTGAATGGGAGAACCCAAGAGGACCTCCAGCCCATGAGCTCGTGATGATTTTCTAAATGGCGTAACTAGAGACCGGAAAAATTCGTGGGTTCACTGCCATGAAGGCTAGCCTCCAAGAATATATGTGTACTCAAGCAGACGTTATCTGTAGGGCCCGGTAATCTTCGCGAAAAGAGTTTTGCCCCACTTTGTTTCAGTGCCTTACGTGCACACCTGCAGCTCAACTTCATGATCATTGGCAGAGTGTTTTTGTGCAGAGTTGTTATTCATTTGACTGTGCCAATCAGTACGCGGATAACTGCCACACATCACGTCTGTGATTTGAGGGTTTAACCTCCACACGCTGGGTGTTACGGCATCCAATCACTGACCACATAGCAGAGCTGCAGGTGCGCACGTAAGACACTGAAACAAAGTGCTGCAAAAATCTTTTCGCGAAAACTACCGGGCCCTAGTTATCTGTTTATTAGCTGCTCGCTGACACAGTAAAATGGGCCCGCATTTAGTTACATTGTTATTATTGGCTCTACGACTTCAAGGTCGTGTCAATTAAGTCAACGGCCAATAGTAAAAGAAGCACGAACTTACAGTTACTGGAATTCTAGCTTGGGCCTGAAAGAAAACGCGAATTTTTCAGGTCTCTAGGCATAACATGTATAGCTAGATCGTCAGACTGAGCAGTGTGCAGAGCTTTAACACATAGAAATTACAGATAGCTTCATGGCAACTGTAAACTTGTATTTACCCATCCCAGCTCATATCCTTGGTGTTGATAATGGTTAGAGGTACGTCAATTTCGCGGATTCATGTGGCAGTAGCCTAGATTGCTCAGTCCTGTACACGCTCTGGATACAGTCGATTATTCATTGACTTACAACATTACAAGCGATATCTCTATGAATCATTTCCTGGCTTGCAGTAGTCAAATGTGTTTCGTGACAGCCGCCAGCTAGTCACACACGTGATTATGAAGTATACATTTTTGACGTTCAACCTGACCTGAAATGTATTTGCGAAATTGACGTACCTCTAATAATGGTGGAAATAGGCGGGTTTTTTTCCCGGTACTTTTTACCGAATCTTAGCAAAATGTATTTGACGTGTACAATATACCTTTGTCATTGATATGACATCATAAAATGATGTTTTCACCATCGAATGCCTCACAGAGCCGCACTATCGGCGAGAAAACTTCACACCAGTTCAGTGACTTGAGCCTAGATATTCCTGTGACGCTTCTGAACGTCTTGTCACAGACTAATTAGTAATAAATACAGACGTGAAATGTCTCGGCGGCTCGATTGATGGGTAGTGCCCGGTAGTTATTGCGAAAATATTTCTGCAGCACTTTCTTTCAGTGCCTTACGTGTACACCTGCATCTCTGCGTTGTGGTCAGTGATTGGATGCCGCAACATACAACGTCTGGAGGTTAAACCCGCAAATCACAGACGTGTTGTGTCATAGTTATCCATGTACTGATTAGCGCAATCAAATGAATAACGACTCTGCACAAAAACACACTGCCAATAATTTTAATTTAGCGATGTATGATGATGTTTAAGGAATTCTTATCATAATGTGTATACAGTCATCCTCAAAATGTATTACCATATATAATTATTGTTAGCCTACTACTGTAAGAAAGTTGTGTACATGTTTGCGTAATTTGATTGTAAATTTCATTTCACATCATGCAACAATTTAATATTGTATGCATATTTAACGAGTTATTGTTCTTTTTAGCCTTTGTGCTACTGAAATAAATAAATAAAAAAAATAAAAATAAAAAAATAATCATGAAGTTGAGCTGCAGGTGTAGAACGTAAGACACTGAAACAAAGTGGGGCAAAAATATTTTCGCGAAAACTACCCGGCCCTATTGATGAGGGAGAACATCGCCGTTTATTGGCTGCCCGTTTCGGCTTGGCTCCTGCATGTTACGGCATGTTTCCTATTGGCCTGGCTGCCGACTAGCAGGGCAGCCGTCTTACGCTTATTGGTGGTAGGTGTTTCCGTCATGTTGCTGGTCAGCGAAGACATTTTGCTGGCGTGTGTGACTGCAGTCGATGTCCTACCGGCTATCTCATTTCTGTATTCCTAAATATTCTGAGGTCTGGCCTAGAACGCGCAACATACATCTAAACGGCAGGCTTTCAGCTCGGAAACACCAAATTGTATATCCTCAAGAGTTTTGCTCCCGCGGTGTTCCTCCATATTCTGGTTCGCCGAATTTCTGTTGAGGTCGGTCTTTGCTCCCGTGAAGAGACCTGGTTCGTGTTACGTCGCAAGTACGCACGTCCGTCATAACAAGACCATGTGTTCTGGCTACACTCAGCTGTCACTTTACCGCTGCACTCGGTCCTCCCCTGCGCGACCAGATGGCAGCCGTCCACGTGGAAATAAACAGGCGGGAATGAACATCACTCTGGCCTAGCTCTGACACGGGTTCTCTACTGTTCTGACTAGACTCGCCGTACGATAAGTTGATACTTTTAGAAACGAACTGTTAAAAAAAAAATAAAATACTAGGAATACTTTCGTTATTACCATTCAACTATGTAAGCAAATGAAAAAAGCAATACGGTAAGAAATAAACAACTGTAATTTTTATTGTTAAGTATTTTCATAATAAACGTGTCGCTGTATCGTTTGTTTACATGATTTAAAGGTTAACTAAAGTAACAGAGAAGTGCCCAATTAGAAATATCTTTTAAAGTGTGAAACAGTTAAACAGTTAAGTTCCTTTTAAGGCCATGCTAGGGAGTTTTGCAGTGCTAATGAGGCCGTGTTCTGGAAGGTTGGGGTTGTGTCCTAAGTGCTTACCAAAGTGAACTCTAGATTGTTAAGAAAAATTTGACATTTTTAATTGCGAAAGTAACAGTTTCATGCATTTACAAGGACGGCAGTGTATTTTCTGTTTCTATGATTAGGATTTGGATGAGTTAGGGACTCTTATGCTAGCTATTATTCTAATGATTTTCTTGTTGTGTCCATACCGTGTAAGAATTCCATTATTTGACAGATCATAAAAAAGTAGGACAATGTAAACAAAAACATTATGTATCCTTCCATCACCATGTGCTTTCCAGCTGACAACCGAAATATGTCAACAGTTAAGGTATATTATGATTGCAATAACACCCAAAGTGCGTTGTGATTTTCTTTGGATTATTTTTTTTTTATAGATCTCAGACAAATAATTTATTTTCAATACTATCTTCACATTAATCTTACTAGTGTTAGGTGGGCAATGTTAATGGAATTATTTTATATTAGAGCAATGGATAGCCTACTACAATTATTTAAAATTTAAAATTTTTTTGTATATTTTCCTAGGTATGATCAAAATTTTAACATTTAATGACGTTACCAAAAATAAACAAACATGTATGGGCAACTTATGTTTTCTACTTGGTTCATCAGATAATAAAGCCGTATAGGCATAGTTTAAGTTTCCAGTTGTAGACTATTAAACAAACTTACCTTTTGTTGTAGGGCCTGCCTTCGAAATATCAGTGTTGTTATAGTCATGTGACTATACACTATATAGCCAAAATTTGTGCTCCCATAACCTAAACGGAAATAATATACAAATAAAAAGAGTAAGTATTAAACAAACATGGGTAGGCCTAATTGCCCAGATCAGCTTTAAATCATTTTGTTGATTAACACATATCATTAAACAGGTAGCCTACACTTTAACGACCGGGAAATATACAGGCGTATGTCTTCTGGCCATTTATTTTGGTAATTGTAGGCCTAAATTTTTGCAGCTGACAGGCACAAAATTTCACGTGGACTTTATAATAACCACTTACTTGATTAAAAAAAAACATGGACTTTTTCTTACCAAAAGAATTTATTGAGTCGGCGACTTGAAAAAGCATGTTTACATATAGGACTACAACATGAACCGTAAGTATTCATCAACAAATTCTGTTAAAATAAAAGTTGGGTAAAATTTTTTAAAAATTTTATGTAGCATATTTCTCTGAACGGATTACCTACAATTTATTTAGCGAGTGTTTTTGTAGACATGCCAGCTGAAGTTACTGTCTTCCGAATCACGTCTTAATATCCCGTTGTTGTTGGCGATTACACGTCGCGTATTTTAATCCCTGCATTGCAATATATTACAATTATATACATGCACAAAATATTAAAATAACACCGTACAAGAATCTCAAACGTACCGAACACACGAGAAGCTCAAACACTCGCAACGCAAATGACCGCTCTTTATTTTTGTTGCCGGACGTCATATCTCATTGGCGATTACAGGCTGGGTTTTATAATCCCTACATTACAATATATTAAATATATGCACAGAATAATACAGTACCACATTATAAGAATTTCAAACACACGCTAATGCGGTAACTTTTCACACTCGCAAATGGCCGTGCTTTGTTCTGGTTTCAGGTCAACTGATAACGATGCGGTTGTTTGTAAATTAGTTATAAAATTACGCGATTTGGAGAATAAAATAGTTAACTAACTAATGCTGGATACGAAGCCGTTTTGTTATATTACGTTTCCTCCAAAATGCTTACTTATTTTTCATATGTAATATACACTACTTTCAACGTCGGCGATGGAAGTTAACCGATTTGTCGATCAGGGCTGCCACTACTGCTTCGTCAGGTCATACGGTTACGTCCTGTTGTTTTAAATGGTTGCCACGTGTCTGGCGCGTGTTAAAAATATTGGTAGCATCGGCTGTCAAAATATGAAATTCTTACATGTAAAGTACTTTCTTACTGGTGTATTGAAGAATAAATTGATCAACACCGAGCAGTTTAATTATTTGTATTGTATAACTTGTACGCAATCTATAATATAAAAATGAATCGCAAAATGTGTTGGTAAGCGCATAACTCAACAACGCCTGGACCAATTTGGCCAATTCATTTTTTTTTTTTTTATGTTCGTTGAAGCTCAAAGATGGTTTTTACGGCGAGAAAAATTCGAATAATTGCCGAAAAAAAAACCTAAAAACAGTAGAGTCAATTTGAGCTTTATTGCTGTTGTTGTTTAAACAATGTAGGTATGTTCCTGTGATCGAGGCCTTAAGCATTCACTCAGGTATTGTATAAAGTTTGGGGTGTGGGAGGGGTGGGGTTACGGGTTCGTATCCCGTGCAAGACTTTGCGATGGGAATTACTATGACATCATACAAGCGTATTGCGCGCGCTCTTTACACTGTTATTGAGTACGCTAGCTGTT
>PNEQ01093722.1:0-25979 GCA_003012365.1 Medauroidea extradentata | reverse complement strand
AAGCTAAGCTGAGTTCTCAATGCTAAACTTTCAAAACAAACTTTCGCGGGTGTTTTTCAAAACAACATGCTTGTTTACTGCCAGATATCGTTCGGGTGGTCATAGCAACTTGCAACTGCCCGTCCTGCCATTTCGCTGCCAGCGAAAAATGGCACTTGCCCTCGGCTGGTAAAACTAGCAGACCACGCGAACAAACCTATTGTTTTAAGTTTATAGGTAGTTTTGCAGAATTTGAGAAAGTGAAATATTCTTGCATTGAAAGTGGTGGGCGTATTTTGTTGTCGCTTTAAATGGGCGATATAATGAATAGTTATAACAGCGCCGTAAAGTGCTTCGCATCGATGTTGCAATGTGCGTTGCTGTTTGAAGAATGAGGATTTTCGTTGTTTATAACCATAACCAATACTACCTTTGGTACATCTGGGGAAGAGGTAAGCATAATAAACTGTTACCATATAGTCGTGTTTGTTTGAAAAATTGTACTAGGTACCTATAGCCTGTGTTATTGGGTAATACTGTTTATTTATTTAATATACATTCCTTTGGAACCTGTTTGAGCATACTTCTCTAGGATATGGAACAAGTCGAGTAGTGTTTGTTCATAAGAATTGGGTAAATATTAAGAAATGGCTGTCATTATATAGCCTACTGGCCACACTGTTTATTTTAGAAGTATACTTTTTGAAAAATGTTTCAGTATAGTGGTTAGTAGTAGCTAGCATTGATATTCACGAAAACTAATATTTCTCCATTATTTGTAGTCTTGTGGCTCATTGAAACCACAAAATAAATTAAAATCTAAGAATTTGAAAAAATTGTAAGTCTTCTCATTTATTCGACCCCATCAACCTTTTCCTAAGCTCCATCGCTCCCGTCACCTTAACCACATTCCTCGCCAACTCGTTCCAATCATTTACCATTCTCACCATCATAGTGATTTTTTCCTCTCTCTGTCCCTAACAGCACGACAACGTTGCCTGAATGTTACACTGTAGAAACATTTTTTATTAAGAAACTTTACCTGTAAAACCAATAGTTTAGTCCCTACGCGATGAGTAGCTACTCTTGATATTTACCCAGAATATGTGCTGGCAATGTGCCAATGTCACATGCAGGCAACATCACATTGCAACGTTGCCCGCACTTCGCCAGTATGTTGCCAGCGCCTTATTTCAATACTTCTGGGTACATTTTTTTATCTTCCATACACCTTTACGTAAAGTGCAAACATTTACAACATGATCACTTAATGTCAGAATGTTGACGAAATGCAAGTACGAAAAATTACCATTGTTTCTATTGATATTCATCATTAGGATGCACAATCAGTGATATGAAAACTATTCCACTATTAATGATACTTTATTAAAATAAAGTGCTTACCATCCCTGTCATAATTAAGCGAATACTAAGTAGTTTTACAATGTTAAATATTGTTTCCCAACTTTTATTATTTTTATAAAAGACAGTAAATGGGAAACCACATTACCTCACGTAAAACACAGAATTTTTGTATTATTTGTACATGTGAATATAAAAAAATAGCTGTTATACATGTATGGTATCAGTTGGTCAGAAATGAAATTAACTGGTATGGTGGGGAAAGTCACAGCTGTAACATTTCTGGCACGTGCAGGCAACATGCTGCTAGGTTGCCTCGGCAACGTTGCAGCTGTAACATTTCTGGCATGTGCAGGCAACGTGCTACTAGGTTTCCTCGGCAACGTTGCAGCTGTAACATTTCTGGCATGTGCAGGCAACATGCTGCTAGGATGCCTCGGAAACATTGCAGCTGTAACATTTCTGGCATGTGCAGGCAACGTGCTGCTAGGTTTCCTCAGCAACGTTGCTACTAAAACATTTCTGGCACGTGCAGGCAACGTGCTGCTAGGTCGCCTCGGCAATGTTGCAATTGTAACATTTATGGCACGTGCAGGCAACGTGCTGCTAGATTTCCTCGGCAACGTTTCTACTGAAACATTTCTGGCACGTGCAGGCAACGTGCTGCTAGGTCGCCTCGGCAACATTTCAGCTGTAACATTTCTGGCATGTGCAGGCAACGTGCTGCTAGGTTTCCTCGGCAACGTTGCTACTGAAACATTTCTGGCACGTGCAGGCAACGTGCTGCTAGGTCGCCTCGGCAATGTTGCAATTGTAACATTTATGGCACGTGCAGGCAACGTGCTGCTAGATTTCCTCTGCAACGTTTCTACTGAAACATTTCTGGCACGTGCAGGCAACGTGCTGCTAGGTCGTCTCGGCAACATTGCAATTGTAACATTTATGGCATGTGCAGGCAACGTGCTGCTGGGTTGCCTCGGCAACGTCGCAGTTGTAACACTTCTGGCACATGAAGGCAACTTGCTTATATAGTCTGTGACGAACTTAGCACATTGTAACATTGTAGCAACGTTTCCAGCACCATCTGTGCTGTTAGAGGTCCTCTTCCCCACACTCTGTATCTTGTCACCCAGTTGTGCCTACACACCCACACCCCTCACCCTGAAAGATCCTTACCAGCCACTCCACTCCCCTCCTCTCCTGCAGTGTACCCCACCCCAGTCCTCTCACCATTACTGATTGTCTGAGATCCTCCTCTCTCTCTCCCCCTGTGTCCTCCACCTATCAGTGATCCACATAGCATCCATTCTCTGTACCTATGTGGGCTTTGTATGTCAGGTGGTAGACTAACCTAACTGCTGTCATTTTTCTTTGGCTAACTCTGTGGTGGTGATTCAACATATTTTGTCAACTACCGTGTTTGAGCGGGAATAATTCTTTTAAATTGCTTTTAGAAGTGACGTGAATTTAAGCTACTGACAGCTGCACATGGCACCTACTCGTTACATATCTTAATTCCCATAACAGTACGTCCTTTACATATTGTTTCACGCGAGTAGTTAGCAATCGCAGAGCCCTCGGCCACTGGCACATTGATAACATTATGTACTCTGTTTTACTTTTCTTCTGCTATTTATGCACATTCCCGCAGATACACCCTTACTGTACATCAAACAAACATTGTTTTGTAACTTTCTATTCATCAATATTCCAAACACAATATAAAAATTATTTGTGTACTGTTGTTCACTTTCAATTGGTGACCCTTTGTGTTAAGCTTATTAGAGATATCAAAAAACATGTTACGGATAGAATATTTACACATGACAAACACGTGTATATGTAAATATAGTTAGACTTACTATAGTGGTAGGCATGCACATTTCGATTAGTAGTGCATATAAATGTCACAACAGTTACTTTGGCAAATCCCCGAGAGACTAACACCATACAGTACTATGTAAATACTAAGAGTAAGCTTATGAAAAATAAGTTAGCGGCATGAGGTGAAAGTAGCACATATTTTAATATAATTTTTGTATTTTATTATTTTAACATGTTTTATTTAATTTTACGTATTTATCGTGCTGCTCTTTTTTATTTTCTCCATGCGACAATATTATGTTTTCCTCCGTTTTCCCAGAATTTTTATGTTGGCTGCGTACATCTGTAATCAATTATATGTGGGGTGCAGTTCTCTGATGGTTTAACGTGATAACACAGTTAGAAATCTCGCCAAAGCGCTCCAGCAGTCCAGTACTGGTTTATAGTGTGTTTGACTTTGGTTGCAGTATGTTGTTATACTCTGATGTTTGAAAGTTCCTCCGTGTGTCGGGCCGTGTAGTCATACTGGCAAGCGCGCCCGGCAATACACTTCTTCTCTCCCCTTCCCCAACCAATTTCGTACCGTGCTCGCTCGCCCTCGTACCTTCAGAAATTTTGTGAAAATATGAATAGACTTGTTTCAAAACACAATCTTCAAAGCTCACGGCGATGTATCTATTAACACAGAGATTCCTATGCTGTGATACAGCACGGTGTACATTCGGGAGGTCGTTGACCGGAATGTGTCAGCTGATCCACAGCGTGAGCACGTCATGTACACGTTCTTATCTGTCAACACCGATCCGTACCGTAATCAGGTAAAACACAGCTCTTATTTCCTTGCTCGGTTCCACTCAGATTGTTACTATAGCCGCTGGTATTTGTCCTCAGTGACCATGCTAGATAAAACACCATGTTAGTGTGGTAAGAATATCTGGATCTTTCGTTCCATCTATTTAGACTTGTGGCGCACTACCGACTGCTTCATCCATGACGTCTGTTAGGGCTTTCACAGCCACTGACATGACTTTATCAGCCGTCATCTGTTTTGCTTTACCAACTGGATGCACAGCAAGACTCATTTACTGAACAATAAATATTTTTACTAGTAATGGAGAAATATATTATTTTGGCCTCCACACACTATGTGAAATTGATTTATATACAGTAGCTGAATTTTCATAATTATATTTTAATCTTACCAGAGACACCATAACCATTTAGCACGTCGACGTAAGACGTTTATACCAGAGAAAAACATATTTATTCATGAACAGTATTCGACAGACTGTTGTGAAGATATGTATTCCGTTTCGTATCATTACTGATAATATGCAGCTAGCTGCACACACGTAGTTATAACATTTGCAAAAACTAAAAGATATGGTCTTATTTGGGGCAGCGGTTCCCAAACTTCTAAACACTTAACTTAGCTGCCTAAATTTGTCATGTTTTACATGCAATGCCACCAAGCCCATGAAAATACTAGCGATTTATATTCATTCGTTTTGGCTTCAGCCTTTACATGAGACTGGCGACACCCCTGAACGTCACGACAGAAACTCCTGGGTGCGGGTGTATAGGAATAGGCATGTGGCTCAGAAGTGTCTCCTTGCACCACGCGCCCGGCCTCGCAGACAAGGTACCCAAATTGGCAACCGCGCGAGACTGTGGACTCTTCCCCTTTCCTCTCGCCCAGCCATCGTACCGCGCTCGCTCCACCCTATGCGTCCAGCAATGGCATGAAAACAAGAATTGATCTCACGCCTTTCCTATTAGAGATAACCTAGTGCTGTCGCGGACTTTTTTATTCATCTGGCCACAATGCAGATCACCACGATTATTTCAACACCACAAAATGTATAGCCTGGAAATTATGTGGGTTTGTATATATAAACTCACGAAAAAGGGAATTTCTAATTTTCAAATTACCAATTATTTTACGTAGCTATATAAAACTATTCGAAACCTGCAATATGGTCTTTGTTTCAAAACTTTATCTTCAGAATTGGCAGAGATATTTTGATTTCCATTTAACATTGACATCCCTATGACATTATATGGCAAGGCAGCGGTTCAGCCTGCCCTTAACGCACTACGCATGCCCATAAACGTTAGTGAGAAACAGTAAATTCTAGTAAGGCGGCCTTTGCATTGTTCAAGTATTGTACATTCTGTATGAGGAGGAGGGCGGAAATGGGGGTAAGCAGCCTTTTTTTTATTTCATGGGGGGCCTGTTTGGACAGCAGAAGGGAAGAATGAAAAACAAATACCAAGAAAAAATCAGGTGGTGGGCCATATGTGGAAATGAGCATGTCTAGCATTAGCTTTGCTGTTCAACAAACATACTGTTTAATTTGGTTGCATTAAAATGTATGTCCGACATTTTTGCTATTGGCACAATGCCAGAATGAATTCACAAAAATGTGACCTTGTTCAAAGTCAATGCGGACACATGCACCCACTTCTGTTACTAGTGAATATTGGCTTCGAACTTATCTTTGTGCCACAGCTAAATACTCTTCATGATTAGCGTGCGAAAATAAAGTAACTAACAATGTTGGCAACACTAATTTTTGCTGGCAAACACACTTCCTGTCCAATGGACAGGTAAACAATTACATTCACCAGTCCAAGCTGATTTTTACCCGTCTAGGGCAAGTGCACACACATTATTCAACACATGCCACAGTTTGAAAGAGCACACATATTATAGAGTGTAGAACAAAGCCAGTAATTGCCATCAAATTTTGCTAGGAAATATTTTTTTTTTTCCCCCAAGTTTCTTACCAGAAAAGGATTTTTGATGGTGGTTCTGGTTTATTCAAGTAATCATTTGAAAATAAGTGTACCACACTCAGCTATAACACATTGTAACCATTGTGCTCCTCATCAGGAATAGAATTATCATGAGACCACGCATGCTAAAAACTAAGTTATAATGAAAGAAAATTGCTACACTAATCAAATTGATTACTACATGTACTACGCCAAAAGTAATGCAACATTAACTGCAACTCTTCATCTTTTTGTGCTGGCAAGTTGTGTTTACATTTCAGTAATAAATTTTTATTTTATAGGTCACGCTAAAGCATGATGCTAGAATAACCTGCTACAGAATGCACTGTAGCACATTCTGACAGAGCAGCGACACACCGTCTCCATCTTAGTTCTCGTGCTGTCCACTACCACGTTTTTTCAACTGTGTACCTAGATCCCTGATGTTACTCTGCCACATGCAGTCGCCACCAAGTATGTCACTAGGAAGTATCTAGGCTGGTGCATTGTTATGCAACGCTGCATATTCATGGCACTGCATTCATTGCTCGCACTCTCTGTTAACATTTTCGGAAAATAGGTTTCTGTTATAGGTTCGTGAGGTATATTTCTTCAGAAAAATTATGCCTATTAAATGAAATTATTATTACTTCCTTGAAAACTGTCTGTTTTACACCAGTAAATGATTGGATTAAACTTGAACAAAAAATTTTTTGAGGGGGTAGAAGTTTGGGTAGTTTAAAAATGGCGACAACACAACTAAGACAAATTTCTCGGAAACCATGGCTCAATTGTAATTTTAAAAATGTTCTTTGTTTTGTTAAACCGTGACCACCTTAATTTTGTTGGGAAATATCACCAAGAGGATTGTCCATTCCAGTAAATATACTTTTCGAGTAATAGTATGTATGGGGCCAGCAGGGAAATGAAGTTAGTGTGTCTACCATCTACACAGTGATCCTGATTTTTGTATGTGGCAATCGTATGGATAATGGAACTTTTGGGATGTTTTCCCTTCAGGTTTCGGTGCTTTTGCACTCAAGCACAACTTCATCCATTTCATTTTATACTGTGACCATTTCTTTTCTGTTGACTGGCCTTCCCTTGAAGGAGCCCAGGTGTGGATTGCCATGGACTTTGAGTTGTGTCTGATGATGACAGTGAGAAGTTACTGTTCAGTTTGTATTTCCCACCCGCTGGCGCCTCCCGCCATCGGCGATGTTAGTCTTTCGTCGGAACCGCTCGGGTCTCTCCTTTTCCCGACTTCCTCTCCTGCCCCTCCTTGCTGAGCTGGCCGGCCCTCTCGTGCCTTGATGGCACTCCACTTCCGGCAGCCGTCCCCGTGGTCGTTTGTTCTCTGCTCTCTCTGCCTACAGTCAACCGTCATTTGATTAACAGTAAGTTGCATTGGTTTTTTCGAGTAGCTCTATTCACCTCTTCTAGGCGCTTCAACAAGTTGCATGGTCTGCATTGGTTTCTCTTTTGTCGCGGTTTGAGAGTATGTTGAGGGAGCACAGGTGTTTTCCCGTAAATGTCTCCTTTCCCTTTTAATTCTGTTAACTGCTTTAACGTTTGATTACGTGTTTGACTGTTGTTTGGGGGTCGCTTCTGGGCGACGATTAGTCGAGATTGAGCCTGTGTGATGTTTTGGGCCATAAACATTGTATTTCTCTTTTATAATCAATAATAATCTGGTGTTTTTCCTCTGGAGTACTTGTTGTCATTTATTATGGGTATGAGCACACTAGGATTATCGGGGTCAACCTTAGAAACCTGTAGTGGGGAATAGAACCCCGGTACAGTATGTGTATTGATTACACTAGCTGAGACAGGCAACCTATCACCATTCACTGCCAGACCTTGGTCGTATTATCCACATGCCCCCTCTGAGGTAGGAATATGCTTTTGTGAATTTACACTTCCTTTTATACCATAATCACATAGTTTATAACCGTACAAGTTAAACTTATTATTATTATCAGGGGTGCATTTTACTACATATCTTGTTTTGCCACAGCCAGGTTTATAGTGAATGCATAGTTGTATTGTAATTCGGCAAACTTAAATTTATTTTACATGTGGAGTCGGCCCATCTCAATTTGAATTTTGCAGTAAATTCTGGTTGTTAAGGTAAGGTTATACTGGGGTGCCTATCCCCCCAGAAAGCATGACGCACCCCCCCTCCTTTACGAATGTTGAAAAGTACCCTTACAAAAATATTTTGCCGACACCCAGAGTGAAAAAGGTGGGGTCCGGGGTCCTCCCCCGGGAAAATTTTGATTTTTATGTGCAAAATGGTGCTATGTAAGCACTTGTTGAACGAAAATAAAACTATATATATGGTAGATATCGTAATATTTTTAAATATATAATTTATTTTCTTGAACAATTTTCACAGTGTCATCTTTATCAAAGCATGAGCCTTGCACCCTTTCTTGTTTTGTCACCACTAATTATTGGGAGACCCGGAGACGTTGACTGCCAGTTTATGGCCATTAAGGTAAGCACGACTTGCCTAGCCACAATTTTTGGTTATTAAATCCTCTCGTCCTCTGCATTACCACAGAAAATTGGGTATCTACTGTGTATTAGTACTAAGTATGCCATAGAAATAAGAAAATATAAAAATGTTGCACTTGTAAAATTTACCATCTTCTGATTTCAGTTACGCCGCACAGCATTTCAATGTCAGCTGTTGCTATATGGAATGTAAAAAAAAATGTGTGATAATCAGATAATTTTCTTCGAACTGTTACCGCCACATTTCCGGCGCTACCCTGCCAAAGGTTCAACCGACAGATAAATGCATCGAAACTCACGCTATTGTAAATGTTTTATTGTTCATGCCATCGCCCACCAGTACGGGACAGCAAATAACATGAAAAACTTTTTTTTTCATACTTCCTACACCTTAATAGATTAAACTTTATTAAGTATTTTCCTAACTCAACAACTACCAGCTTAATCAAATTATAATACCAATTAGGATTTCCAGCCCAGGAGTTCGGGTTCGATCCCTGGCGAAGTCGTCACATTTTCAATATTTTTGACCTGTTCCGAACACTCAATTTACAACCTTATGAAAGAACAGCTGCATGGTACATAATATCTTTACAATGCCTACAAAAGTTGGACCGAAAATAAAAGACGAATAAAAAGTTACTGTAAAAATGGTAAAATTTAATTGTTATTAATTAACAATCTTACATTACTTATTGATTTGTATAAATGGATGGGTGTGAATAGTATCTTAATGAAAACCAATATAAAATAAATGTTTCATTACAGATTTGTTAGCGTATTTATATAAAATATTTATGATCCTAGTTTGTAGGGGGGGGGGGGGAGATGTTGCTGTTCCCTGGAAAATTTAAATCACTTTATTAATTTTTATTTTTGTACGAGATTTTGTTTGTTTTGTAGGCACACTTTGTGACTATTTTTTACAGTAATGAAAATGTTCCAGCTTTCATAGTTTATGAACAATGGCATGCCTAAACCAAAATTTGCATAAAACAGTTTAATACAGGAAACGAAAACCAACTGACACAAAGAACTTAAAAAATTCCCACTGAAGAACAGTGTCGCAGGCTACATCCAGACATAAATAAAAACAGCATCAATTTTTTTAACAAAAAAAATGCTGAATTTTAAATAAAAATGTGTCAAATTTGTTAATTTTTTAATACAAAAAATTTCAATGCAGTGTTTTTATACTTGTGCATTTGTAGCACGTGACACTGTTCTTTAGTGGAAATTATTTTGTTTCTTGAAGTCAAGTGGTTTTTGTTCCTTGTATAAAACAGTTTTATGCAAATTTTGGCCTTTACTTGCCACTATCCAAGAACTCTGAAAGTTAGAAAATTGTCATTACTGTGAAAAATAGTTACAATACATGTCTACAAAACAACCAAATCACTTACAAAAGTAAAAATTATTAAAATAATTAAAATATGGCATGAACACCCCCCTTTCCTTTTCCTTAAAAATTATAGCACTTAAAATTTCAAAGAAAAACGTCTCCTGAACTGTAAGCGATGTGGCAACAATGTGCGCCATAAGCCCTGTAATGCAATCTGTGAGTAAGACGAACTATGGCATGCATTTTTAATTTTCGTAATTCTCTTTATTTATATACGAATTTAGGCAATGAGACTATAATTTTATGGTGAAACCATTTGTATAAAACATCAACGAATTTCGGTCGAGTGGTTTCATATTATCATATGTTGCTCCTGTGTAAAAATCTCTGTTAAAGATGAAAACCCAGCAACAAGTGTTAATCGCCCAGCATGATTCCCACGTGTGAAAATCTTGGTGATCAAACCCGGATTGTCTTCGTTGTACCCGCTACACCAACCCAGCCCCCGGAAAATAATCTGAGAAAAATTTTATCGTCATTTGTACAGCCGAGTTTTGACTGATGATCTTGTTAATTAACTCACCTCTCCTATTTTTTTTCCGATGTATTTCCTTCATTTGAACACTGTCTTCTCGACCTATGGCTTCCAACTGTCACTATCACTGATCTTAAACTGAAGTATTTGGTATGTGACAACCAAATTTTTAGTTTTCTAGGCATGCTTTTTCCTGCAATGTTTCGACCACTTTGGACTGTCTTACTATTCCATAGCACAATAGTTCTAAACACCTGTATTTAAAAAGTTTTTGTTTTTGCATGGTTAAGTTCGCAAAACATATCTGCGCTGATAACGCTCCTTGAAATATTAAAACACTATCGGAAAAACATGCATTCCCACAAGATATTGACATTTCAAAACAATCGACATTCACGCCTATATGAACTATACTTGACTGGTGGAAACCTCTCGAGACATACATGAGAACTTGGGACAGTGATGGCCATTTCTTGTAAAATAAGAGGTTGTTAATAACTCAGCCACATTCCTTGCAAAGAGAGAGAAAGAGAGCTAGCTCGTCGTTGTAGGTACTGTTAGACAGATTCTCGTCACGTGGGGAGGCGCGTCGGAGCGAAATTTTAAGTTGTGGGGGTGGGGGAGAGCAGACTCACAAAAGTTTGAATTTTAAGGTACAAAATGGTGCAATGGACGACTTGAAGTACACGCGCCCTGACGTCATCACAGGGGAAAAGTACTGTGGGAAACAAAGCTTGTTTACAAACATGCTGATTTGTTAGTTGGCAATTGCAGAAAGCAAAAATATTGCGCATTCATAGATTTGCACGCAAGGGTACAAAATAATAGTTTCTATTTCATGGTTAAGATACGCAAACACATAAGTATAATGTTTACCTGAAAAAACGGCAAAGTCCAAACAAATACAGTAAAACTCGCTTAAGACGTTCCCAGGAGATATGTTTTCCCAGCTGAGTCGTTTTGTTCGTTTGGTCCCATCACTTTTTCATAAGAGCCATGGTTAATTTTCCCACATATGACATTTTGCCACATGCCTGATTTCTCGCGTAATATGGTCAAATTTTGTAAAAAAACGTAATTTTTTAAAAGTAATGTGCGCGATTTTCTTTAGTAAACAAACTGAAAGGAAAATGCAACTGCAAGAAAAATACCGCATTTGTTTACGTTTTTGTACTGTCATCATAGATAACTGACGTGAGATGTAGCGTTTCACAGACAGCGAGGAGGTACACTCAGGATGGCCAACGCATGCGCGTAACACGAATAAATACAATCCGCCATTGGTGATCACTTGCAAACCCGTAGCAGATTGACAGTGATTGCGTGTAATGCTTGCGCTCACGGCACAATAAATTCAAGATGGCGGCAAGAGAACTGCCGCCGCTAGCACTATTGATTGTATGGAACGGTATTGATCACTGTACCTGCATTGGCAACATTGATTTCTTTACGTGCGTTCGTTTGCCTTTGTTTATGCAAAGGATAACTAAACTAAACTTTGCGAAACGTGTTTGAAAATGTTACATTATGAAAAGATGTGTTTTAAAGTCATTTTCATTTTAGTGCAGCATGTTTAGATGGTTGTATAACAGCAATATGATAAAAAAAATAGGCATTATTGATAAAACAATTGATGAACATGGAGAAGTGTGACGAGTTCGTGGAAACATTTGTTGACCTGAGTAAAGAACTTTCCACCCCTTTCAAATGCGTACTGTAACTGTCTAAATTCGCGATAGCATTGCAGAAAATTTGTAAAATGCTGAACAGTGTTAACCAAACGGTAAAAAAAAATATGATCTCTTACTAACATTTCAAGGTGTTCTCTTGAAATGGCATGTGCATGTACCATGAATCTTCCCATAACAGTATAGTCAAATCCAATATTGGTAACTTAAACTATACCAAGTTTTATGTTACAAAATATGATAAATGCATTGTTTGCATGGATACTATCACTTCGATTTTACCTGAAGAGATTTTTTGTACATGAAAACAAAAGCACTAAATAAGGTAAGCTGAATGAGTTTTACCAGATTTCCCTTAATTTACCCTTCCCACTATTTACACTTGTTCGCTCTGTCCCCCTGAAAAGTATACATAAGGGATTTTACTGTACATTAAATTGTCCGTGCGACTCAAAAATAAAATTTAATATAGACTGCACCTACAACAATAATAACGACTTAAGTTTTAAAATAAGTTTTCCCATTTAAGATGTTTTCCCAGCTAAGAAGTTTGTGGTGTAAAGTCCCTTCAAAAATGTCTTAACAGGGTTTTACTGTAATTAATTTTCTTGACGTACATCTCATCCGGGTCATTTGACACCAAACAGCTAAAGGATAGGAATTGTTTCCCACACCTGACTGAAGCTCCGCCTCTTTTCAAGTCATCCATTTATATGTTTCCGAACAGAAATATTGGGAATAAAGCAGCCATAATCTCAACGAAAAAAATTTTCAAATAAAGTTACAAATGTAATACATATAGGGCCTACCCCAAAACTTCAGGGTTCGGGGGGAACACATATTTTGCCCCCTACACAAATGAGTGATGGGGGAGGAGGCCAGCCACCCCTGCTGCTCCCGCAGCTCCGGCGCCACTGCACGTGATTACTTAGTGCTTCTCCTTTCTCGTGAAAACCATCACCACCACCCTCCCTCCAACAACTTTACACAACACTCTCCCTTCCTCTACGATAGGTAACAGCACATTCCCCCCAGGTATGATTTTAAAGGGGAATAACGAAAACTTCCAACAACTTGTTTTCTTTTGTCTCCCATCCCAATCAGTCATTGCTACTTTCCCCACATGGAAGAATCTCTTTGAACTTATGAATTTTAAATCATTTTTCCAGTTTCCTCTACCCCACCTCCCCTGAAAATAATATGATGCAACCTGCGTTATAAATCCCCCCCCCCTGGGGGTACACCTGGTCTTATATATAACGTTGCATTTAAACTTTTATATTGTACATGTATATATGTGTATATGTATGTGTGTGTTTATGTATGTATATAAATGTGTGTATATGTTTGTATGTGTATATATATATGTACAGTAGAGCCCTGATTTAACGAACTCGGGAATAACGAAAACAGCTATTTAATGAAAGGATTTTTCGGAACTATGAAAAAATGACTAAAAACGTATGAAAAAACTAAGTAACTTTGATAAAACAAAATAGAAAGAGTAGTGCAAGTCTGTTAAAAATGTGTTAACTAGCCGCAGTTGAATCATTTTTCTCTGTAGATAGTGTAAACCATCCGTTAAGAAACCAAAAAAAAAAATCATTAAAATTCATTGAAAACATTGGCCACGGAAGCGTTTTTTTACTTAGCACACGCGGCCGAGTGAGCGACGCTGTGTTGCGTAAAAAACGCGTGCCTAGATCCTCATCCAGGCGGCTGGTATGTGAATGAGCATCTAGATACCCAGTCCACACAGCGCCGCAGCTGACAGCACGGGTACTAATTCACAGGTAGTCCTTCGCATCTCTGTCAGAACGTGCTACCGTGCAGCGTGCTTTACCGCCTAATTCTTTTGCCGATTGAATGTAGTGGTGTCCAGCGTAATTATTTTCTCACACGTCCCGTGACAAAACCATCTTATCTATAAAAAGAAATACGTTATTATGTTATTTATGAAAAATTTTTACAACTAATTTATTAACATAAATATTATGTTTCGCCGATGCTAAAAAACGCTTGAGTGCAAAATATTTGTAGGCGGGCAGCAACCAGTTTGTTTCACGAGCGAGGCGGCCTGTATGTTACAATTGCCGCCGATGCGCATATTTATTAATTTACAGTTATCTCGCAATCTTTTACTTCAATTTCATGGCTTTTTTTTAAGTGGAAATTTCTTAAAACCTCTTGGTGGCGTGGGAGAGAGACGGTAAGAAAGACGAGTCGGCGGTGATTATTATCACTTCTCATGTGTTGATGCGCGCGAGCGGGCGTCCTAACTCACATAGGCGCGTGCTTGGCTTGATGAGTGTTCCGCTGACAGTTTTTAAAATTTCTTTCATAGATTTTTCTTTTATGGCTGCGGCTTACCTATTGATGGTAACTGCAGTATGTTGTTGTGGACTATCATACTTTCTAACGATTACCTCCATTTCCAACGAATAATTCCTGAGGATTTAACATTTTTTTTGACCGAGGGGGGTGGGGGCTAAAAAATTTAAAGTTGGATTTAACGAAACGTAGCTTTATAGTAAACATTTTCGGGTCCCATGACATTTCGTTAAATTGGGTTTCTACTGTATGTATATATATATATATATATATATATATATATATATATATATGTGTGTGTGTGTGTGTGTGTATATATGTATAGACACGTATGTATATACTGGGTGAGTTGGGAGGAAAGGTACCTGCTTTGAGGGGAGATAGTACTGGTGATTTTGAACAAAATGTTTCTAATAAACGTATGCCCATTTCTTAATTGTTTCAGAGCAACCGTATGAAACAACAAGGAATGGGAAATGTGCATGTGATGGTAAATCACAAAACTGTTATTGTATGTTTTGTTTAATTGTGTACGTTTCCTTACAAAACATGTTCAAACATTCCACCACCAACTTCAATGCATTTTGCTGCTCTGACAGCTGCTGTGTTGCTGATCTGAGCTCATTAGTATATTGCTTTATTTGACCACATGCATGGTAAATACGAGAGAGAAGTTCCTCTCTTGTGTCCACACTCTGCGTGTAGACTTTGCTTTTAAGCCACCCCCACACACAGTAATCCAGTGGGGTAAGATCAGATGACCTTGGTAGCAAAACAATGACTCCATGGCGACGGATCCAGTGCCCAGGATACACTGTAGTTGCCAATACTAAGGCAAGCACTGAAGGACTGAGACCGAGGTAAACAACTGCACCATGCTTAGACTACCACCATGTGGAAATGTACAAAATTACACACAATGTAAGATAACAGTTGCATGATTTACCATCACCTGCACTTATCCTGTTCCTTGTTATTTTCATCAGGTTTCTCTGAAACGGTTAAGAAAAGGCCATATGTTTATTAGAAACTTTTCGTTCAGAATCAGAAGTATTATCAACCCTGAAAGCATGTACCTTTCCTCCCGAATCATCCTGTACATATATATATATATATATGTATATATTTACATGTATATATGTGTATACAGGGTGTCCCTGAATGTTTACAGCTCTTCATCACGTTGTAGAAGATGCGAAGACGAGTAAAATGATGTCATACAGTTAGGGTTGCAGAGGCTGGGAAGTGCCCATAAACTGACCCACAAGTTGTTGTCTTCGAGGGTCACAATTTGCATTGAAGTTGCAGAAGATCGCATTATCAAGTCCAGTAACATGTAAAGTGAGCCGTACTAACAGTGCAGCGAACAGCAGATGTGCATCAATCATATAGCACCAAAATTATTTCCGGTCGGGGTCTCTCCCAGTATCTCACATGTTGGATTAGAATGTGGTGATACTTACGATACACAGAATATCACAGGGAACTGCAAATTCCTCAATCTTTTCATTTCCAGCCAGCTCCATAATCACCTCAGTCACCCTTATTCGCAGTGGTTGCTGTTTTAATTAAGTTTTAACGCAATTTGGGACCCTCAAAAACATACTTTCTCAGTCAATTTACTGGTACTTCCTTTCATCTGAGACCCTAAGTGTAATGTATCATTTTACTTGTCTTTGCACCCCCTACAACGTGATATAGAGCTTTAAGCGTTATTCAGGGACATCCTTTATATATGTGTGTATATGTATATATAATATACAAACACACACAAAAAACCACCAATGCTATACTGCTTCTGTTATTGTCGAGACAGCGTAGCATGGGGAGGGACAGATGGTATATAAAAAACTGCCCTCATTTTACAATTACAATGTGGGGCATTTACACTAATAAGTAGGGTACATTCTGTAAATAACAATGTCTAAAATATTGAGTTTTTTGTTTCTGTGACATCGTACCATGCACGTGACTAAAACATAGCTTCAATAACTCAATGTCAACAGTGACTTGTCAACACACACGACCACGAGAAGTGTGCTACTGGAAAATTATTGAAGTACTCCTGGTCACATGACTTTTGCCCTTTCGACAACCCTCCCAGCTATCTGGGTGTCTTGTTTGCATATTCTCGGCTCGCCTTATCCCTCCCAGCCACGGCCAGAGTGTTTTCCTTCAACCAAGGCTAACTTACTTCAATCCCTAGTCGTGCATACTTGTTGCTGGTTGGTGGGTTTTCTTAGGTCCTCTATGCTTGTGAGATAAAGCGACATTAAGAGGGTAATGTTTTCAAAGACAACATTGGAGTGTATTGGACCATAACTTTTAAACCGTAAGAGATGGTGAAATTATGTACCAGGATATATTTTTAGAATTTCATTGCGAAGCTTTCTTCGGATAGCAATTTTTCTGCCTGATGCTTAGAATGTGATTTATAATGCAAAATTACCCTAATCGGCTCTCTATCATTTATTCATTAGTCAATTATTTATTTTTGATTGGGGGACATGTTTTGAACCCCTAATTTCCCGATCCACGAAAAATCGGGGCGTGGTCTACCTGGAGTTTATTGTGCATACGCATACAGAATGTTCTGGGAGTGAATGTCAGTAAAGAGGCGTCAGATAGAGGGGCCCAGAACCTACCAAATAAAGTAACCCCAATTTGTATAATCCAATCCGCAACTGTCTAAAAGTTACGAAATTTTAAAAGAAAATTTGTCTGCACTCTTTTTTCAGCTAGGCATTTACTGATGGTGTAAAAAGTAATGGTTCATGTGGAACAAAATGTGTACATATCAAAGATGATTAGCGTCTTCTCGTTTAAAGACACATTTCACATTAATGGAGATAACAGCTTTGTGGGACAAAAAAATCGCTTTCATTAAAGTTGTTTTTGGTTCTGAAAGATTCCTTGTGTTTGCACGAGTTAAAATTATATCAATGAGTCACATAAGTTATCACCTGCCATTGGAAAAACTACCCCATAGTATTGTAAATTTATTAGGGAAAATCAGTATTTTAAATTATTGCTGAAGTAAATGTGAAAACATATCAAAATGCAGAAGATTCACACAATGGAAAATCTGCTATAATGTTGAATGTAGTATGTGAGTAAATATTTAAATGTAACTTTATTGAAATAAAATTATTATACAGTGTTTATAAGCATTAAAATGTATTTTGAATGTAATGTGTTTAATTTGGGAGGATATATTGAAATGTTACTAATAAAAGTGATAATAGTCAGGCGTTTCATTAAACGAAATTGGTACTGTGGAAAGGTATGATAAACAAATTAACATCACCAGACACATTTTTCCATACAGAATATTTGTTAATATGTGGTACCTCTTGGGTCTACAATTGTGTGCAATGACATACATGTCTTGCAGCAGATAATATGACACCTCAACAAACAAGTCTTGTGTAGTTGAGTAACAATTTAAATTCTTGGTCTGAGGGAAACAAAAGAAATATAATGGAGCAATTTGTGCACCTCTTGACTGTAATGTTTTGTAAACTGATTAAGGTGCTGGCCCCGTAGTGCAGTTGGTTAAACGCCGATCTGCGGTACGAGGGGTCCCTGGTTCGCATCTGGGCCTGGGCGTGTTTGTTGTGTTGTCCTTCACCTCCTGTCACTCATGGATAGGGGTAAGGTTTTATGGTTTTATTTTTAGGCCAATTTTGTTTTAAAAATCATAAATTTCAGTGTTGTTTTTTAATTTTATAAACAGTAAGTGAAGTTCATAAAAAATACATCATACTAAATAGATTTCCATGTACAATCAAAATACATGACTTAATAATAAATTGATAATCATTGCAAAAAAAAGGACTATGATAGGATTTCAATTTACCCTATTGCAAATTTCGAAGTTTCAATTTTTGATTAAATGAGCGCCAAAAAATGTTTTGGGGCATAATTTTATAGAGGATGGCAATTTTTACATAGAAAATTTTTGCTGATTTAGTTTTATTCAGTGACTCACATTGGATTTCAGCATATAATATACATTTAGGTGTTATTTATGTTTTATTGCTATTCACCATACAATCTTGCCTCTACTCATCGACTCTTAATGCCTCATTGTTAAAGGGCAGTAATACCCTCACTCCCTCCTCCCCAATTAAGATGAATAATTTAAGCGTGGAGTGATACTGGAATGGTATACAGCGGTAAACAAAAGGACCCGCCCCCCCTGAGCCATCTAAATGTATTATCTAAATTTCCCACATGCAGACAATTTGTCTCTGAAGCTATTCAGGAATTACACCCAGTTCTGTATGATGGGAGGGAGGCGAATGCATTACCCTCTACATAACTGCGGCCATTGTGAATATTAACCAATAAGTACAGTATTTGCCCATGTACCTCGTGCACCTTTTTTCCAAAAGTTTGATCACAAAAATGGGTTTGCGCAGCTTATATGGATAATTTGTGTTTGAAGTCTGCGCACTACGTAGGTAGGCAACGGGCCTGGGCAGAGACTTGACAACTGCATGAACAGCTTGGGGGGCTAGGTACGCATGCACACAATCATGCAGGTGGAGGAATGCGTTCAATTAGTCATGTGTTTAGGCAGGCAGGCTGCATTGTTCTCAGCGTGTAGCAGATGAGATGAGTGTTTTCACAGTGACTATGTACTGTATCCTTGGAGTTCTTTTTTATTTTGTTAAGAAGTAATTCTTTTTTCCAGGCATAATGCTATTAGTACTGCGATTGAGTATACATTCAGTTGCACTAAGTTAGGATAGGAACTGAAGTAAGTTTAGTAGTTGGGTAACACATGTTACAACATTTTGTTTATGTTTCGTGAACGAAAACTTAGAGGTCAGACCAAAGCTCTCAAGGAGTTGGAAATTCAAGTTTCATTAGGTAATCTTAGTCATGTGGCTCAAGTTACAGATAAAAGCACTGTTGTAGACAGTGAAACAAGTGGTTTTGAACACAGTGAATCATCAGGGACAACTAGTAGTGATACAGGTACTCTGTTAGAATTTGAAACAGGATTAGACTCTGTAGACATGGAGGCTGGCTTTTACTTTGGTAAGAGTACCGAGGATGTGAGGGAATATTTAAAGAATTTTAGTAGGGCAGCCGTAGTAAATGGCTGGGGTGATAAGAAGTGTCTTACTCATCTTCCGAGTTTTCTTCGTGGTGCTGCAGCAAGGTGGTTTGACAGCCTTGGCACACAGGCAGAAAATTATACATCTTTTAAAGACATTAAAGATGCACTTAGAACAGCATTCACTAAAGTAGGTGAATCTGAAGATCTTGAGATGCGGTTACGTATACGAGTACAGGGTAATGAGGAATCTATTGAGGAATTTGCCTATGACATAATTAGCATGTGTCATAAACTAGATCCTACTATGTCAGAAGAAAATAAGGTTAGGTATATTTTAAGAGGTTTGAAGCCTGTTATAGTTGAGAAAGTTACCATGATGGAGAACAAAACTGTTACACAACTGATAGGAAACCTTCAGAATATTGAAGCTGGGATATACTACGCTAGGAATAGGCGTGTTTTAACTGGCGAATGGGGAAGATCTCATGATAGTACACCTTCGCAGGTGGCCCAAGTAAGTACCCCAGTAGGAATGTCAGAAGTTGGCAAGTTAAGTCAAACTGTAGAGGGACTAAGTGTCCAATTGAAACACATGATGGGTCAGATGCAGAAGTTGGGACAACAAATGGTATCAGGAGGCTCTTCTTACCCCCCTCCTGACAGAGTACAGCATAGACACAATAATGACAGAGGTAGAGAACCACAGGTAGGGAGTTCACAGTGGACACCTTCAAAGAGAATGGGTGACAGTACTGTCAGTAGACCTAGCTGAACAGCTGATGGAAAACCAATTTGTTTTGGCTGCGGTAAAATAGGACACATTAGACAAGCATGCCAAACACATCCTTGGCCTGCACCGAAAAAGGATAGTAAAAATCAGGGAAACCGTTAAAGATGAACCATATTAGGGGTGATGGATCGTTAGATAGTTTAAGGGTGTCTATTTCATTAAAAACTGGAGTAATGAGTTTTTCTACATTGTTTTTTGGCACCCCAATCCCTATTTATTTTGACAGTGGGGCAGCAGTCTCTTTGATAGACAATAGACTTGTACATGAAAAGTATTGGAAACAGGCTGAACCAAAAATTTATTCTGGTATTTCAGGACAATAGCACACTATCTCACATATGATGCATTTGCGATTCAAAATTGATAATTTTTTCTATACACACCCAGTAGGCATAGTGGCTGCTCCTGTGAATGGAGTTATACTTGGCTGCGATTTTCTCGCTAAGTATCAAGCACAGTTAGTTTTTGGAAAATTGAATCAAAATTTTGTGGTTTTGAACACTCCCAACAAATGCTAACAACAAAGTACCTACTGTAATTTCTGAAGTCAAAATCCCAACAAGTAACAATAAGGAAGTACCAACATTTGAAGCAGAAGTCGATCAAAATGTGGTAATAATACTTGCGACAATCCCTCTAGATATAAAGCTTGACAATGTTTGTTGTAATGATAGGTTAGGCTACATAACAGTGAAAGAACAAGTACGATTGGCTCCACGTACACATCAGCTGATAGAAGTTGACATTGTAGGAAATCCCCTACCACCCCTTGTTTTGATTGAACCTTTAGAACATTTGTACGATAAACACTCTGTATTGGTAGCACACAGTGTAATGATGAGCAACCAGGTATCGAAAATGTGGGTCACTAGTGTGGCTAATTATGAGGTTACCCTATTAGGGAAAATGAAATTAGGAACTTTGTATTCATGTAATGAGATTCAATGTAATACACCTGAACAAAATAAAACATTACCAGTTATGAGCATGGGTAAACAAAACACATTCGATGAGTCCCAATTAGACATTAATCCTGAGTTACCTCACAAGCAAAAACTTAAGCTGGTGAATCTTCTTTTTAATTACAGACATTGTTTTAGTTGGAATCCTAATCAAATAGGCCGTACTCATGTTGAAGAAGTATTTTTAAATACAGGTGATGCCCAGCCAGTCACCTCAGTTCCTTACAGAACATCACCAGGTGAACGTAAAGTAATTCACAATATTGTGGATGAACATATTCAGAATGGTATTGTGAGACCTTGTAGTACGAGTTGGTGCTCACCAGTGGTGATTGTTAGGAAGAAAGATGGCGGCTATCGCCTATGCGTAGGCTACCGCCGCGTGAACAAGTTGTTAAAGGAAGATAAGTACCCCTTGCCTCGAATAGACGATTTTCTTAGTTATTTGACAGGGGCTAAGTTCTTCAGCCACCTTGACATGAATTCTGGGTACCAGCAACTTAGGGTAGGTGAAGAAGATCAGGAAAAGACAGCTTTTATTACCCCTGAGGGTACTTATTGTTTCGAAACTTTGCAGTTTGGATTGAAAACAGCTCCTTCCATATTTCAAAGGTTTATGGATAGAACCTTAGCAGGTTTGAAATAAGGATCATGTCTAGTCTATCTCGACGATATTCTAGTTGCCGGTAGCACGTTTGACCAACACCTCGGTAGGTTAGAACAAGTTTTGAAGCGCTTTGAAAAGGCAAATCTCACACTGAAACCAGCAAAATGCTCTTTTGGCTATACAGAAACAGAAGTATTGGGACATGTTGTAAACCAAGAAGGCATTAGGCCACACCCCAATAAAACAAAAGCAGTAGATGAATTCCCAACCCCAATTAATGCGAAAGATGTCAGAAGTTTTCTCGGACTAGCCTCTTTCTATAGAAAAGTTGTTGAAAATTTCAGTACCATAGCGAAACCATTATCAGTGCTTCTGAAGAAGGACCAAAAATTCATTTGGGGACCAGATCAGGAAAAAGCTTTTCAAAATTTAAAATCTAAATTGACCTCCTCCCCAGTACTGGTACACTTTCGAGAGCAAGACCCCATTGAAATTCATACCGATGCAAGTACGCTAGGTATAGGGGCAATTCTCATGCAAAGGAGGGATGGCAAATTACATCCTATAGCCTATGCCAGTAGAACTCTGACACCAGCAGAATCTCGCTATCCAATAACTCACCTCGAGTGTTTAGCGTTAATCTATGCACTGGATCAGTTTCGATCTTATATTTATTTACACCCATTTACAGTGGTAACCGATCACCACAGCTTGTGTTATATGGATAGGCTTAAGATGAATGCACATAGTACTGGTAGGTTGACCAGATGGGCTCTTAAGATGTTAGAATTTGAGTTTGATATTAAATGTACAAGTGGAAAATTTCATGCCCATGTGGACAGTTTAAGCAGAAATCCTGTAGATAAAGAAAATATGCTAGACGAAAATAAAACTTTAGAATTACCTGTTTTCACACTACCAGGTTTTGACATGGCAGAGACCCAGCGTGCTGATGCAGATTTAGGACCGCTAATTAAGGAAGTCGAAAAACCTACAAAAGATAACACCAAATTGGGTAGGTTAGCTAAAAATTTCTGTTTAAAGGATGGAGTTCTGTACAAGTTTAACACCAACCCTGAGGGCCGACAGAAATTGTTAGTAATTCCAACAAGTTTGACTGCTGAGATTTTAAGTGAATGTCACGACAATGAATGCTCTTATTGGAGGACATCTAGGGCTAGCTAAAACTTTAGACAAGATTATGAGACGTTTTTACTGGAGAGGGATAGCAAAACAAGTAGAGGCATATGTCAGATGATGCAACGACTGTCAGACGAAAAAGGGTGTAAAACAGAAACCAGTAGGATACATGCAACATATACCTGCCGGAGCTCCGTTTGAGAGGGTAGGTATCAACTTACTAGGCCCGTTCCCAAAGACCACCTCAGGGAACCGATATTGTATAACATGCATCGATTACGGAACTCGTTGGGCAGAGACCCGAGCAGTACCTACAGGGAATGCTCACGAAGTGGCTCAGTGCTTATTGGAGAACGTAATTAGAAGACTTTCCACCCCTAGTACCATACTGACAGATTGAGGAAAAGTGTTCAGCTCTTCTCTTGTGAGAGAGTTGTTAAAGCTGATGGATATCCAAGGTACCATGACCTCTGGGTACCGACCCCAGACAAATGGAGCTGTAGAGAGACTTCATGCCACTCTGACAACCATGCTCTCAAACTACGTTAGTGCCAATCAAAAGGATTGGGATGTTTTTCTCCCCTTAGTGACCTTTAGCTACAACATCAGTAAACCGGATAGTTTGAAATTCAGTCCTTTTGTATTGTTGTATGGTCGTGAACCAGTTTTACCAAGTGAAGTGTGTCTAAATTTAAAGGTGGACGAGTCAGACAGCCAGCGTCTAAGACAGACTTGGAAGAACATCCAATGCCTGGCCCTGAACAATCTTAGGAAAGAGCAGGAGAAGCAGAAACAGAGATACGACAAGTCCAGGAGACCAGTGGAGTACAAACCGGGAGATGAGGTACTGATCTTCACTCCGGTGAGAAAAAAAGGTCTCACTCCAAAGCTGCTACATCGATGGCACGGGCCCGCCAAAGTTGTAAGAAAAATTAATCCAAATCTTTATCTTTTACAGAGGCCTTTATCTAGGAGAGTAGCACTCAGTCAGCCACCCGAGTCGTCAATGTGGAACGCATGAAGCGTTATTATAGAGCTTGACAAATGTTTTATGTAGTGTGTAGAGTTTTGTTTTGTCTATTGTGTGTCTAAGGGTATAGCATATGTACTGCGCCTATTGCAGAAATGCAGTATGCCTTGTGACAGCTTGAAAAATTGTGGTATAAAATTGATAAATTGGGTGTTTAGGTTTCCCTAAAAACGAGTAAACAGCACATAGAAAAAAAATCAACGGGGTTTCAAGGATGAAGATGGCAACATGCCAGGTGATCATGATGTTGTTCGTCGCAGCAACCCAAGCAGATTCAGTGGGAGCTGTCGAACCAGAAATCAACCCAGGAACCGAACCAAGGACAGTGGGAGTGGTGTCTGGAGCTCACTTCCAGCCAATGAAAAAGGTGACGATGTACACTTCTTCTGTACCACTTACTTTTAAAACAACTTGGCCGTTACATTTATCAGTTTCCGCAGATAAGTTAAATTTCAATAGTTCTTGCATAGCTCCGGTTACAAAAGAGTTTTGTCAAATACAGACAGAGTCATTAAATTTTGCTAAAGTAACGAACAGTCTATTAGATGCAATTAATGCTGCTGCAGGTGAAGACCTACTAGATATAAGAGCAGCAGATAGAGTAAAACGAGGATTAACATTTTTAGGGGAATTTACTAGTTGGTGTTGTGATATTGCCACAGCCAACCAACTAGACAGACTTTTTGATAATCAAAGAAATTTAGTGGACAATCTCGAACAAATGAATAGTCAAATATCTACAGATCATCAGGCCTTAGCAAACCTTTCGAATCAAATAACAGTTGTAAATTCTGTTGTAAGTGAATTGTTTGGTAAAGTACAAAATAAGTTTAAAAATCTAACCAGTTATTCACAAAATTTCAAAGAAGCGTTGGAAAGTAGTCGATCTGGTTTTATTCATGAAATTTCACAGGTTCATCAGACTTTGTTAGTATCTGTAGCCCTTATGGCAAAGCAATCACATAGCCTGTTTCGTGTGGAAATTCTTGACCAATGCAGGTCAAACAAATTACCTTCGCATACTTGCCAACTTGTACGATTTACCCGTACAATGTACGGGAAATTATGCGATTGTACGGGCATATAAGACATTTTACTGGTTTTTTGCCAAAAAACCGGAACTTAAAATAATCTGGGAATTATGTTTTTATTGACAATAATGGGAGCAAGTCAGTCCGTTATAGAGTGAAAGAGAGTGTTATCCGATTTCTTATTGGCCACTGTTAGCCAATCAGACACAATGTTTCAGCCTTCGTTTGAACTCATTGGCTGTGGGTTTGTCTGGTAACCAATCAGCTAATTTATCTCAGTCAGTTTATAAAATGGCGTCTGGAGTGAAAGAAGTTTGTCAAGTAATCGGATTATATTCTTATTTTAGTTACATGTCCGTAATAATCGTTTGATTATTTATGCCACACGATATTTAAAGCTCAAGGTACTGTTTTTATTTATAGGTGTCTATTTTGAATCATAAATGGATGTTTTCTGTTTCGTGAATAATGTGGCTTAGCGTGTTTCGTCAGTGACGTATGATTTGTTTACAACATGAGCAGGAAGAAACAGTATTATTAAGCTTTCAGGGACGTATATATGCAGGAATTTCCGTATATTATTAAATCTACTAAAGGGATCACATTTGCTTTTTGCACCGTTTGTCATTGTGATATCAACATTGGACATAGTGGAAAGAACGACATAAAAAATCACGGGAAGACCGCAAAACATATCAGCAATGCAAAAAGTACAGAAGATAGAAAACAAATTCAGAATTATTTCGTGAAAAATGCTAACCAGGATAATTCTGTTATCAAAAGTGAGTGATTGTTTACATCATTTCTCATTGAACATAACCTACCTTTAAGTGTTGCCGATCACGCTGGCCCCCTCTTCCGGAAAATGTTTCCCACGTCTGACGCAGCAAAAAAATACGGCTGCGGCAGAACAAAGACAACCGCCATTGTAAAAGAGATGGCATCAAATGTTCAAAATGATATTGTGGCCCACCTGCAAACTGCCCCGT
>PNEQ01093713.1:19922-42608 GCA_003012365.1 Medauroidea extradentata | reverse complement strand
GTGCACGTCTGCAGTTCTGCTTCATAGATATTGGCAGCGTGCCTTTGAACTGTGACGTTTCTCATTTGACTGTACCAATCACAATAAGGTTACTGTAACACCACACGTCTGTGATTTGCGTGTGAAACCCCACGACACACGAATGTCAAAACATCCAATCTCTGACCGTGAAGCAAGTCTGCAGACGTGCACACAAGTCTCTGATACAAAGTGAGGCAAATTTCTTTTCGCGAAAAGTTCATGTCTCTAATAATAATTAATAACTCCGCACAAAAACACTCTGCAAATAATCATGAAGTTGATGTGCAGGTGTACACGTAAGACACTGAAACAAAGTGGGGCAAAAATCTTTTCGCGATAACTACCTGGCCCTACTCATGTGTATTTATATTGATGCTGTTACTTTTTAAATGTAATGATTTAAATACTTT
Source organism: Medauroidea extradentata (assembly GCA_003012365.1). Classification (NCBI taxonomy): domain Eukaryota; kingdom Metazoa; phylum Arthropoda; class Insecta; order Phasmatodea; family Phasmatidae; genus Medauroidea; species Medauroidea extradentata. The sequence continues at coordinate 42,177 of PNEQ01093713.1, read as the reverse complement.
TTTCCCATATAAAATTTGTACATTATAGACTGTTGACTACGGTAATACAAATTAAACGTGATGTTAGGATACCTTACTTACGTCACTATCACTAATTTTGCGAATGCATCCAATAATATGTGAACAATAAAACGATGTCTTCTCCATAATTCAAATTTTATTTCAAAATTATCCAGTGCAAAGTAGCTTTGCCACGAAGGAAAATTTTGCATCAAGTCTAAAGTAAAAACGTTATTTAATTGTTTTTCCTAACACTTTATTAATATTTCAACTAATAGTAACACAACTCCTGGTTAATATTTCGTTACACTTTAAACTAAAACTTTCTTTGCGGTAAATGGAATCACGGATGTCACAGTGACTAGACCATTCGCCTCCCACCAAGGCTATCCGTGTCTCGTTCCCGGCGAGGTAGGTCCCCGGATTTTTGCATGTGGGAATTATGCCGGACAATGCCACTGGTCGGCGGGTTTTCCTCAGGGCTCTCCCTGATCTCTCGCCCCTTCATTCCTCACATCACGTGACCCCTACCTAGCGCTAAAGACCTAGATGTTTAGTTCTGAACCAAAATATTTTCACTTCACTTTGCGGCTCATATTTAATAAAAATTGTGTTGTAAAATATTTTTTAGTAAGTGCCTTTGCACTATTTTAGCTTACGTATGTTCATGATTGATAATTCCTATAATTCAACGTTTGTGATCAGATTTTAAATCGGATAGTGGTTTTAAATATGTGTACGTGTGTATTATTGTTTTCAGCTTGGTATTTTAGCACGTTCGAATATTGGTTGGTTGACGCTTCCCTTGTTTCTGTTGATTTCAATCAAACGACACGTCTCGCACAGAGGGTGTCCTGTGAACATTTCCAATCTCGTGTGTAAACGATGCCGCGCCGGGCGAGAAGTGACACCCCTTGTGATCCCGGCCCCGCCAGTGTATTTCTGTCTTGCGATTACGTGAAGCCAGTTAAACCGCCTTGCCACAGGGGAGCGAAGGGGGTTCGTGATTGGGCAGTGGTCGCGGCCTGAAAGTGTTTCGTGTTGATCGATCGCATCCCGATAACATCGTACTAACTCCCGCCTCCCCGCACCCCTCCACCTCAACCATGCAAACCACTGCGAGTCTCTAAATGGCAAGGGCCACAGGGCCACCGAAACGTCAGCCGCCTCAGGAGGATTTGGAGCAGAGGGATTTTGGTCCGCGCCTGCGGCAACCTGGTGAACGTATATTGCGAGCTAGTGGCTGTGGCGTGTTGTGGTTGTGTTCCAAGGTATGCAGTGACAAACTGTGACTATACTCAACACTGAGTTGTCTGTGAGACCATTAGTAAAACCCACGAAATTTCGCGAAAATAATTCTGCAAAAGTTTATTTAAATGCCTTATGTGCACATATGAAGCTCTGCTGCATGGTTACTGGCAGAATGTATTATTGCTAGAGCCAGTGATTTTTGGTGAAAAGAATTCTGCAACAATTTGTTACAATGCCTTATGTAAACACCTGTTTCTCTACTTAACGGTCAGTAATTGGAAGTTTTTAAATTTCGGCGTCTCGGGGCCCTACCCACAAATCACGGACGTGTGTTGTCACGGTAACATTGTTCTGGTTGTTGCAGTCAAATGAGCCACGCCTCTGCCCTATTATATCCTGCCAATAACCACAAACCAGAGTTGCAGGTGGACGCAAGGCGTTGAAACAAGTTGTTGCAAACTTATTTTCACCAAAAATCACTGGCTCTAATTATTGTAGAGACGTGGCTCATTTGACTGTGCCAACAGGAACAAGGTTACTGCGACACCACACGTCTGTTACTTGCGGGTAGAACCCTCGACGCTGAGAGTTAAAAACAGCCAATCACTGACCGTGAAGCAGGACTTCATATGTGCACATAAGTAGGGCCCTGTAGTTTTCGCGAAAAGATTTTTGCCCCACTTTGTTTCAGTGTCTTACGTGCACACCTGCCGTTCAACTTCATGGCTATTGACAGAGTGTTTTGTGCAGAGTCGTTATTCATTTGACTGTGCCAATCAGTACACGGATAACAGCGACACATCACGTCTGTGATTTGCGGGTTTAACCTCCAGACGCTGAGTGTTACGGCATCCAATCACCGACCACAAAGCAGAGATGCAGGTGCGCACGTAAGGCACTGAAACAAAGTGCTGCAAAATTCTTTTCGCGAAAATTACCGGGCTCTACACATAAGGCATTGAAACAAACAGTTGCAGAATTCTTTTCGCGAAAAATCGTGGGCTCTAACCATTAGACTTGTAGGAGCAGGTCCACTCTTCTTCCAGTAGCATATAAGAGGCAAGGAACGTATTGTCCAGTAATAAACCTCCGTCTACACAACACATGTTTATTGGATATGATCGGCAAGCAAACTGAGTCCACGTGCTGAAATGTACTGTCGGACCTTTTATTGAATGCCTTTTTATCGGGTAAAAAGCTATTTCAAAAGGTACAACGAAGTTAACGTGTAAATTTTTTTGAAAATAATACTGTATCCGTTACGCCTAAGTGCACGAACTGCAGAATATTTTTAAAAGTTATGTACCAAATGTTTTTTTACTTATTTAACACACAAATAGCTACTAAAATTTTCTCTTATTAAATTTTTTTACCTCCCATAGCTTTTGTGTAATAGCTCGTACACGTCAAAATTTGCATGTTACTGTTTTAAGTACGACACTAAAACAAAATGACATACCAAACTGAAAAAAAAGTCTCACTGAATAACGATGTTACATGCTACAATTTTTCCAATACTACTATATATATTAGTATTTAAATAAAAATGCTAAAATTTTAAATTATAAATTAAAAAATATTAAAAATTCAAACCTGTTTTAGTTTGCGGTTTAATATAGAACATCTTGTAGCCTATCATCGTTATACACTGTAAAGTTTTTTGAGTTTGGCATGCTTGTTGGTTTTAGTGTCGTACTTAAAACCGTAACATGAAAATTTCGACATTTGCGAGTCATTACGCTAAAACTGTGAAAGATGAAAAAAAATTGACAAGAGCAAAATTTAGTCACAATTTATGTCTAACATAAGAAAAAAATATCTCATACAAAAATAAATATAAAAATATTACGATGAAAGTTGCTGGCGACCGTGCTCTTAAGTCGATATATACATAAGTTACTAACAACTACAATTTTCTACTGATGCAACAAACGCCTTTACTGCAGGATATTTCTGTTAAACGGTACCACACCTTTGTTCTATGCCTGGTAGGTTTTGGAGAACAAAATGTACAGTTCCAGAATTAGACATTCTTTAAGTAAAAAAAAAAAAATGTATAAATGTATAATCCTGTTGTTTTTATACCGCCACGGCAAACACACTGGAAATAAATGACCGGTTCTGATTATGCTACTAGGACAGTTTCTGGTAGCTATAGTAAGTTCGCATGATTTTATCGATGAAGAATTAACGTTACTAATTTTAGTGTGTATAAAAGTGAAGTGCAGATTGGGCAAAATTCAACGTACAAAAATTAGACATACTTGGTGAAAGAGCTATCCTCTATCGTATTTGAGGTTGTAAGCAGTAACCTCAAATTGACGCAAATCCCCTACTGTTTGCCCAAAGTAATTTCAAGGCAATTGAATTCCATTCCAAATAGGGTGGCCATGACATTTAGTGCAGAGTTTCGGGATAAACTGCAAGAACCCAAATACATTTTTTTTTTTTGCGATTTTCCGCTGCCAGTGCTTATCGTAGTTGTTGGACTTGGAATGGTAGGAGATAGACTTCGTTTAATGTAGGAGGAGATGGGGGCGAAAGTCCGTGGTGTTTTCGCATTTTACACCAGCAGGACCGAGAGGGTTAATGAAGTCACCCCGACGGACATTTCCCCAGACGGTTAGCGCGAAGGGCTGTTGTAGGAAGGACAGAGTAGGAGAGGCATCGACGTTGTTAATCCTCACCCCTTTCCCCTATTAGAGCGGTGTTTCGTACGCACGATATTCTCCTTTCTGAAACATGGAGCTCCTGCCCAGTCCTCCCTCCCAACCCCTGACAACTACCCAGGTCCAACACACACACGGAGAGTTCCTCGTCTCGGCGAGACACTAATGAATACGGGCTCCCCCTCGACATCGCCAGGGCTTTGTCCGCTTGTTTATAACGACGGCGAGAGAAGGCGGCGGTCTCATGGGACAGGGGAAAACGCGTGCCTTAATATCCTGATTAATAGCCGGCCACGGGTATGTGCGAAGTTCCAGCGACGCATTTCTCCCGGGACGGTCGCCAGACCCTCCTGGCATTGCCTTCGTGCGACAAGCTATTGCAAGAGACCCGGACATTTCGCGGGTTCAACAACAAGCCAGCTAGACTCCACAGTCCTGTGTACACTCTGTCTCCAGAGACTTGATAATTGGCTGCTGCTCCAGTGAGTGGACAGTTATACATCTGACAAGGTAGCGCGGCAGTCAGTCAATGTTATCATATAGAGACAATGGCTAGAGATGGTGAAATTTCGCGAATTCAATAACCTGGATGTTAGAATAAAATATCCTATGCGTACTCGAGCCCCGTCTATTCCTTCATTGTCTGCTGTTCCACTGAGTAGCAGCTAGTGGACAAATGTTCGGGACTTGAGTACGCACAGGATATTTGATTCTAACATGCAGGTAGAGCCACGATTTTATGGCGAAAACATTTTTGCAACATTTGGTTTCGATGCGTCATGTGCACACCTGCAGCTCTGCTACATCGTCTGTGATTGGATGATTTTACTCTCACAGGCCTTGGCGAATTATAGACGTACAGAGACTCACAATAATCTTATTCTGATTGGTGCGGTCAAATGAGAAACGTGTCTGAACATAGACACGCTGCCAATAATCTTGAAACAGAACTGCCGATGTGCACGTGAGTCACTGAAACAAAGTGGGGCAAAAATCTTTTCGCGACGAAATCGTGGCCCAACATGCAGGTCATTGAATTCGCGAAATTTCACCATCTCTAATGATGGTGTATCGCGAAAATATTTTGTGTCAACATACCCTTGAAAATTCTTCTTACAACGTGTATGATTGTAATATATATATATATATATATATATATATATATATATATATATATATATATGTATGTATATCTGACACAACGTAGTTGTCTGCAGACCAATAACTTACAATGGCGGGATTCGTATTGGCTCAGTCAAATATGGAAACAGCCCACATACAAGTGAAAGCCAGTAATCTTTTGATAAGTTGAACGCACGTTGAAACCCAGCAAACGGTCAAGTTTTTTTCGCGATAAACCACCATCTCTAGTTATCGTAAAGGTCTGCTTTTGGTTCACGGCCCTCAAGGAAGTGTTTCAGTAACACTGACCCAATTGCGAACGTAATTAACATGTACAGGAGTTTGAAATCCAACCTTTTCTCATATAAATTCGGGAAATTTTCGAGTCTCTTATTATAAGAGACAGGAAAAATTCTCGGGTTCACTAACCTGTAGGCTAGCCTCCAAGAATATACGTGTATTCCAGCAGACAACAGTTGTTCATTAGCTGTTCGCTGACTCAGTGGAATGGGACACGTAAAGGTGTTTTTTTATTATTGGCTCAGGGGATGTCAAATAAGTCGAGGGCCAGTTGTGAAAATGACACGAACTTATAGTTGCTGGAATTCTAGCATGTGCGTTAAAGAAAACGCGAATTTTTTAGGTCCCTACTACACTCTAAAATATAGTTTGTACATTTTCCACACGTGCGTATAGGAGCGCTAAGAAAGTAGGTGTAGTAGAACTGTTTCCCAGACATCCATGGTAGCACTCATAAACTTTTTTATAAAACAGTCAAATGTATAGGCATACTGAAGTTACCAGACTTGTATTATAACAACTGTAAAAGTTTGCATATTTACAAGGCGGAAGTTTGGTAACTGTCCCATATTGCGTTTAGGTTAATAGCTTCCTAAACATTTTAGAAAGTTATTTTACAGTGTAATTATTGCTACGGATATGCAAAATTGACGTTATTATTTGGTGACAATCTAGACTGCACTTTCGTACACTGTAAAAAAACTTCCTCAAATGTTTAGGAAGTAATTAACCCAGACGCAGTATGGGACAGTTACCATACTTCGTGTTGTAAATATGCAAACATTTAAAAATGTTACAATACAAGTCTGGTAACTTTAGTATGCATTTGACTGTTTTATATTTAGGTTTAGGAGTGTTACCATGGATGTATGAGAAACTATTCTACCACACGTACTTTCTTAGCTCTCCTATACGCACGTCTGGTAAATTTACAGAATATTTTTAGAGTGTATAGATACCAGAGGACAATCAGTAGGGCCCGGTAGTTTTCGCGAAAAGATTTTTGCAGCACTTTGTTTCAGTGCCTTACGTGCGCACCTGCATCTTGGCTATGTGGTCAGTGATTGGATGCCGTAACACCCAGCGTGTGGAGGTTAAACCCGCAAATCACAGACGTGATATGTAGCAGTTATCCGTGTACTGATTGGAACAGTCAAATGAATAACAACTCTGCACAAAAACACTCTTCCAATAGCCACGAAGTTGAGCTGCAGGTGTGCACGTAAGACACTGAAACAAAGTGGGGCAAAAATCTTTTCGCGAAAATTACCGGGCCATAACAATCAGTAGAGCCCGGTCATTTTCGCGAAAAAAATTTTGCAGCACTTTGTTCAGTGCCTTACGTGCGCACCTGCATCTCTGCTATGTGGTCAGTGATTGGATGCCGTATCACCCAGCGTGTGGAGGTTAAACCCGCAAATCACAGACGTGATGTGTGACAGTTATCCATGTACTGATTGGCACAGTCAAATGAATAACGACTCTGCACAAAAACACTCTGTCAATAGCCATGAAGTTGAACTGCAGGTGTGCACGTAAGACACTGAAACAAAGTGGGGCAAAAATCTTTTCGCGAAAACTACTGGGCCCTAACAATCAGTGATTCCGTGACCACGAGCGTATTATGTGATAGGACAGGAAGTTTACACGAAATCTTTTTTGCACCACTTTGTTTCAAAGCCTTACATGCAACTTCTGCAGTTCTACTCCATGAATATTGGCAGTGTGACATTGTTCAGAAACGTCTCTCATTTGACTATGTCAATCAGAACCAGGTAGCTGTGACACCACATGTCTGTGATTTTCGGGTAGCAACACAAGACGCTGAGAGTTAATAATGTCCAATCACCGACCTTGAAGCAGAATTGCAGGCTTGCACGTAAGGCACTGAAACAAAGTAGTGCAAAAATTATCCCGCAAAAACTTCCTGTCTCTACTTATTTTGTGGCATCATTTACTTCTGTGACAGATTTATGGGAGATTGGTCAATGTACTATGGAACTTATAACTATAGGATAAAAGCATTCTCCGCAGCAATGCACGACATTACTGGCCAAAGAGAGACTTAGAGCGAGACTAAAGTAATTTGGAGTCTAGTCTACTGTAAGAAAATAATGCGAATTCCAAACGTCACTTGTTAATTCGCATGGATAGTGGTACGTGAAATTCGCCGATTCAATTACCAGCCAGCTAGACTCCACTGTCCTATGTATATTCCAGCTCGTGTTATCCGTCCATTCGCTGTCAAACCTGTGTGTAATCGCTGTTAGCCTGTAGCAAGTAAAGTGTAATTCGTTCCACGTTTTATTCCAAATGTGTTATTGGCTGAGCGTTTTCAAGGCCGTATCGGGTAATCTGTGATCCAATCGGAAAGTGACAAAAATTCACACGCGTTTGAATTCCAGCTCATCCTTAAATCTCTACGTATGGGTAGGGACCAACAAGATATATAGTAAACATAGAGGGGCGGAAGCGCTTTCTGGCTGAAGTCCAATTGAACTTGTGTCGGCCATGTTTTCCATCGTCAAAACAAAGGGGCGTGGTAGGGTGTTGGTTAGGGATAATTACGTTTATGTGCCGATAATAACAGAAAAAACAAAGCTTACGATGCATTGTGTATGTCTATGTGGCATGTAAAGCATTTAAATACCTCTGTGAATCGTTTAGTAAAGAATAAATCGTAAATAGAGGACGAAAACAATTGACGAAAAAATGCAGGTAGCGAGTATCGGGCTCACAATCTAAATATAAAAATTTTAAAACGTTAAAGTAAACATATGCGGACATAAAATAAACATATCACGCATTTCAGTTCTGTGTAATTATTGTTACCTACTGGTAAATGTAAATTATAAAACGTCTGAACATATGCAAATAAGCCTGCATTATTTATATATACAAATTAAAAATAAATACTGTAAAACATTCTTATTACTACAAGAACCATGCATATAACATGTCAACTACATCAACAGTAAACAACCATGCCACCCTCCCTAACCCTATTTAAGAGCCTCGACCTTATACAAATAAATAGATATTCGCAATTGGTATGTCGCCATGTAGCGAGATCAATTCTTGCCTGCCCCTCTAGGCTACCAAACCCAAACCCCTCCTGAACCTTCCAACTCCTAACAGTACTATATCATTCTGTCAAATATTCCTCTCACCGACCTCACAAGCATAGACTGTCTAACCAATTATTTCTCTTCCACTCCACTTGAACCTTCTCACTGGTGTTTACTCTCCCCCATACCCTCCCTTAGCTAGGTGGCAATTTAACCCTACCCAACCTCCCTCTCTAGTCACAAGCATGAACATCCTGACCAGACTTTCATTTCTTCTTCTGTCTTTTAGTGTACTCCATCCCATTTCCTTCAACATTACAGATGGCCTATATATCCCTTCATCCTCCCCATCGTACCGGTGCCTTCTTCACCTACTATTCACCCATCCCGTTACCCTCTTTGCACCTTTTCCGTTCCCGCACCTCAAGTTCCATATATGTATCCTCTTTGGCAACATATTCCAGCCTATACCATACCATACTATCAAGCAGTATGTATTTTCATTCTCCTCCCAGTAATGAATTTCTACACGATTCATTAAATGTTATGTTTCGTTAATATTTGGTTTGTGTTGATTCTAAACCAAAAAATTCGGTACCTACCATTTATCCTGTCTCATTGCAGCTACCCATAACATAACAGTACAATTTATCTAAACTGCATTAACAAAGCCTATAGTAGTTGTATGCTTTTATTTTATTGCTGTAGTGTGTGCAGCCAAACACTGACATAGGCATCAAAATATGTAGTTGACTGCAGCAATTTAAAACATATGTCATGTTGGCGAGGTTACGAATGTTCTCTAGTGATACATTAATCAGATGTAGTTGTAACGGACTCGACAAACAAATACCACAACGATCAATATCCCAAAATATTTCTCACGATTCTCGTATAACCTATATTACAACATGCATCAGCTGACAAATGTTTTGACTATAGATAAAATGGCCGACCAATTTCAAATAGGCTTCACCTGAGAGCCTTGGAAATAGCTGCTTCCGCCCCTCTATGTTTACTATAGTATATCTCGTTGGTAGGGACCAATATTTTTGATGGAAAAATTCAGCACCAATGCCTTATGTGCACATCTGCAGTTTCGCTTCATATGGTCAGTAATAATAATAATAATAATATCGTATGCGGAGTATATTCGAGGCCAGGGTAACACACTCCGAATGCAGATTTTATCACTGGGAGCCCGTAGGCAATCTGCGTACCCCGAAGAATAACATGAAATTTTACCCTGCGATGGAAAAGCGCCGTAATGAGAGGGGCGGGGAGAAGCGGGAGATCCCCGAAGAAACCCACTGGCCAGCGACATCGTCCGGCACAATTCCCACATTCGAAAATCCAAGGACCGACCCAGCCGGAGATCGAATCCACATCACCTTTGCGGAAGGCGATCGGTCTGACCATTCAGCCGCAGCGACCCTATGGTCAGTGACTAGATGTTTTCAAATTTTACGGGTCTTTACCTTTTACTGCAAACCACGGACGTGTGAAATCGCAGTAAGCCTATTCTAATTGGTAAAATTATATGATAAATGTTTTTCCTCAAAGACAAGCTGCCAATAACAATGAAGCGGAACTGCAGATGTGCACGTTAAAAAACATTGAAACTAGTTGGCGCAGAAATATTTTCGCCAGAATCGTGAGTCTTCACGGCATGGTGGTTGTGACATTTTGCCTAGGTATGTTCTGCCCAAATATGTTTAGTCGAACGACGTTCTGCTAACACACAGATCGATTCCTCCACCGGTATTTTTTATATTTTAAATGGTCTTCACTTCTCGTTGACAGCGATGTCATTAGAAATGAACACACAACTTGACGCAATGACAGGAACTGGGAGGGAAATAGGACATGGTAATTCTAGGAAACATTGCAGCATTCACCTGAAGTGAGTTTGGGAAACCTTGGAAAGCCGAAATAAGGATGTTTGGAGTCGGTATAGAACACAGGTTCTCCTGAATGCGAGTCTAACGTGCTACCGTTGGGCCACCTCAGTCGTTCGGTGGTATCAGACCAAAGTGGTAAAGGTAAGATAAATGTGCTTTACTTCTCGTCAACAACGAAGTCATTACAGACGATGACACATAACCTAACTTTATACAATGGCACGAGCTAGGAGAGGGATCGGCAGTGCCCTTCTTAAGAAACTATCTCAGAATTCGTCTGATGCGGTTTAGGGAAATCATGGAAATTGCGAAATCAGAATGGCTGGAGACGGATATCAAACCCAGATCCTCCCGAATGCGATTCCAACGTGCTACCGTTGCACTACCTCACTGGTTAGGCCAAAGAACACTGTGTCTACAAGCACGTGGCCGCACCAGCATTTTTAAATAATCTGTGGTATTGTCTACATGCGTTTTGACTAACAGGCATTTCAAATACATGTGTTTTACCAACTCGACGGTTTGCTAATGAAAAGTAATCTCAGTATCACCAAAAGTTCGTCTCCTTTACAAGAATTTTTCTGAGAATTCAAGGGGTATTGTGTTCTCTTAGAAGATTTTTTATTGCATGGCATATATAATTCGGCGCTAAAAGCATCAGTTCAGGATTGTATGTTTCTCGACGCCAATTTGCAAAAATCAAAAACCAGCAATCCTAGACAATAGTTATTGCCTACTTTCTGAGGAAACATTTTTCTCGATTAACATATATATGAAGAACAATCTCTGACACCGGAATTTCGTACATGCGGCGCAAGAGATCACACATAACAAATGCATCTTTATGGATAAATGTTTGCTAATAAACTTGGCGAATATAACTATTAAGGATTGCTGTTTTATATTTTTTTACATTGACGTTCAAAAAGTGTGGATCGTTATTGAAGAATTCAGCGCTTATTTGATCAACGACGTCCCGTTAAGGGTGAGTAGTAGATAAATAAACGCTGAAAACATAAATTGATTTCTACGCTTTTTCTTAGCCAATATGGATAAAATACTCGATGGCAATCCTAAATAATGGTATTTGCAAACTTTATGAGCAAATATTTATCCATAATTACTCATTCGTTACGCGTGATCTCTTGCGCCGCAGTTAAATGCACGAGCTTCCGGCGTCAGAGATTGTGTCTCAGAAGTTCGTAACACTGGACACAATTTTGTTTAAAACGTTGGCTAGAACTATTGTCTTGGATTTCTATTGTTTAATTTTCGCAAATTGGCTTCAAAAACCTAACGTTATAGATTAATGCATTTAGTGTTGAATTATGTACTACGCCCTCTCAAGGGGGAGAGCTAGGTGCTAAATTTTATTTATCGATTTTCTGATTATCCGAGTCACGTATTCCGTTTCGAATGTCCTCGCCAGTGAAACTTAGAGCCCAAGTCTACAGAAGTGCATATATTGGTGAAGTTTATAGATATAAATCGTGTTTAAATATGATATGAAAAATTTGAGCTAACAACATTTATTTCCTTTCTAAAGCCACGACTATTCGTCAAGTTTATTGGCAGGCTGCAGGTGCCTGCTTGGTATTCAGTAGCCTGTTATTATTACTATTTTTATATTTAGGGTGTGGTTTAGTCTTTATTAGAAGCAGGACACTTAGGCACGCTCTAATTTGATTCGCAGAGCCAGGTAGATGTCCTTGGACAAAATTGTGACTCGTTGAGTGACTGGCTCACAAATTTGTGCCATTAAAAAGTCTCACAAAGTTTGGTTCGCTCGTCTTCTGAAGTACCATCACGGCTGAGCTCTTGAAGTTACTGGCAGGATAAAAGAGCTTGGTCTGCTTATAGTAGTATACTATAAGTGTTATAAGTGTATATTATGGCCTCCCTATTTAATTTTTCAGTGGTTTCGAAAATATTTTTTAACGCAAAATAATAAATTTATCAAAAATTCATTCTTACAGTTTTAACACTTAGAGTAGAGTGGGGTAAAAGTGCGCGGCGGGTAAAAGTGCGCAGTGCAGTTATTTTTAGTCTCACGAGTATTAGGATGGCAAACCTTAGTTCATGTTAAAGGTGTCTTGGCGGAGCATCGTTACACGTAAGAACGGTTCGCTTGGACGAACAGCAACAAAACCACGCGGTAAAGATTAACTTTCATGCTATTGATGTAATATTAAAATTTCTTGCAACTAGTATATCAAGAAAGGATTAAGTGTTAGAAAATAATGCACTATGCAGTTTGATAAAGTGGTTTTTCCTGTGTGTAGTGATAATTTACAAAGATCATGTTGCACACCACAGATAGCAGCACTTACTGGAAATGGAAGATCAGTACTGCGGGGCAAAAGTACGCATTTGTAAGTGGAGTAAAAGTTCGCATTGCTTTTCGTTTACAGCCCTCGTAAATAACTTGTGTAGTGTAATAATTTAACTATCAATTATATCGAACACATTATATACATATGTATTTGTATTCTGTTCTACTTCCTATACAGTAATTTGTTCTTAACTCAGGAGATTGGCTTTAGAGTATACGGAGGTAAACAGCACCGAACATAGATTTAATAAAGGGTCAAAATTAGCAGGGAAAGATTGGGCGTTAGTTTTCATGAAAAAAACATAGTTTGCCATTGCGAACACCACAACAAATGATGGGATTCAACAGAGTGCAGCTTGATGTATATTTTGGTAAATTGTCTGAGGTTATGGTAGAATTTATAACGTGGATGAGACGGGAATGTCGATGGTTCCAAATATTGTCCCCATAGTTATTTCCCCTACAGGAAAAAATCTGTGCAGAAAATGAGATAGATAACTGTTTACGTGCAAATATTTTCCACAAAATATATGTTTCTGTTTAATTAGTGTAATTTTGTGATGAATTAGTTTTAAACGTACAGCTACAATGAATCTCAACAAATCTTGCAATTTAATTTTTATCTTACAATTTTCTGATTTCTTGCGAACTTTTGCCCCACTAGTGGGGCAAATGTGCGTTTTAACAGTGTGTTGGAAAACACATCCATGCTTAAAGAATATTAATAATCATGTTATAATACCTAGTCCATTAGACTCACAAATGATCATAAAATGAGTGTTACAAATAACCAATTTTTTACTCTATTAACATGCAAGTTATGCGAGTTCAAATGTTAAGTGTGAACTTTTGCCCCACTCTACTCTATATACCATCGTTTGTATCTGAATTTTTCTGTTGCAATACGCCAAACGGAGTTTTATATTCTTACCCCTGAAAAATCACATATTTTGTTGTCAAAATGAGCCAAAATGAAACAAAATAAATTTTTGCTAGTAAACAACAAAATTTTTAAAAAACACTCTGGCAGAATTGTGTATCGTATGACTGTACACAGTCTCAATTTTTGTCACAGCATTTGGTTAGAAAACATTCGAGTTATTTGCAAATGTTTGAAGTAAATGAAAGATCGTGGCCTTAATGTGCAGAGCGTGGTTTAATCGGTATGATAAGACAATTTCCGGAGTTTATTAAGTTAGCCATACGTTACTTATTTTACGTTAACTTTTCGGGAGATCAGGTCAACTCCCGATGTGAAAAATTAATAAATGCGTAATTACATATTATCTCAAGGTTAAGCAGGAGAACGTTGGGACCACTCCAACAACCTTGTAGTTAACCTAATCATGTTACAGATGGTTCGGGATAAAGTGAGCACTTTGGGAACCCTAGTCACTTTCAGATAGTTTCTACTTTCGTGACAATTTTTAATGTAAACAGATCACCATCAGTAATGATAAAAGTGCTGCAATAAATAATTATTTTGGAATTTTTTATGGTCAAGAGGGTATTCAAAAGTGCCCTTTTGATCGCGAACCCCTATAAAACTCGTGGCTGTACTAGCAGGAACCTCACCACGTAGTCATTCATCTTCGGCCTCGACCCTCAGGCACAAGAGATCGTGCTCACCAGGGCTAGACTAACTGCTACTTGACGTCCCAATACTTTACATTCACAGTTGCATTAGGGAGGACTCATGGTTAATCCCCGACTCCGGCCACACTGATTTCGATTTTCCGTGGTTTCCCGAAATCTCTCCAGGTGAATGCTGGGATGGTAATATAACAAACACCATAACCGTCTCCTTTCCCTTATCCTATTATTACGTCAAGTAATGTGTAACCATATGTGATGACCTAGCTGTAAACGAGACATAAAGCTCAGTAAAAATATAAAAATACATTAATAGGAGTTGCCGCCGCCACGTTAACCAGGTGTACCAACCTTAATACGCATAGCACACACACTTTAAAAATTTTTTGTAAAATTTACAAGGATATTCTTTGTACTTTTACAAGTCCTTGTAAAAGTACATATATATTCTTTGTAAAATCATTAGTTTACAAAGTTTCAAAGGTAAACTTTGTAATACTACAAATGAAATCTTTATACCTATACCGACAGTTCCTGCACTGTAAATTATTTTGTAAAATATGACAAGGCACTTCTTCGTAGTTGTACAAACTTTTGTAATTGTTGAAAATTTTCGTTGTAAAATTATTAGTTTATAACATTAAAAGGATTTTGTTTTCAAAATAAACTTAGAAAAATTGTGTAGCCTACAAAAATCGTAAGTTCGCCGGAAATTACTTATGCAAAGGTACAGCCTCTGTAGAGTATTTTTCTGGAATTAAGTGAATATTTATATTAATTGCGTGCTTTAAAATAAAGAATTATTACTGAAATTTCCATAGAATATATACCAATAAATAAAGATTGAGCGATACGTAAGTCACAGTGGTCTAGGGGTAAGATGCGTATATTCTAAGCGTGGGAAGAGTGGTTCGAAACTTAGCACCTCCCTAAATTTTTTGTTCAAAATGATCTCATATATACGTTCTTTATTCAAAAGTTATTTGATAATTATGTTCAGTGTTATTTATGAAATACAACGAACATTTAAATATATTTTTTATCCTTATTGAAAATACAGCTACAAGGCTAGTCCTTGTAGTTTTACAAACATATACTTTGTATTTTATTACAAGGACAACCATTGTTGTTTTACAAGGAATTTCTTTGGCAACTTGGTTTCCAAGGCTTTTCTTTGTAAAAGTACAAAATTTCTTTTACAGTGCAATACAAAACTAAATCGTTCCTGCGACATTGGCTAGAATTAGAATGTCAGTTGTGATGGGTGAGTGAGTGAAAAGGTTTTTGTCAGCGCTAACTTCGAGGTCTTTAGCACTGGTGAGGGGTGATATGATGTGAGTATGGAGCAGCGCCGGAATGAATGGGCAGGGATCTCCCGTTTCCCCCGCCATTTTCATTCTGATGCTGATCCATACTCACGTCGTGTCACCCCTCACTAGTGCTAAAGACCTCGATGTCCAGCGCTGACAAAAATCTCTCACCGTATTGAGTGCATTTTTATCTGCTGCCATAGTTAGAGTATATAAATATTTTAAAATGCATGTTGGCAAGAAAGACGGACACAAAATATGCTTAAGGCTGATGCCTATTACTGCACACGTAGAGCTAACCTTAAAAAATAAATATTAATTCCCAGAGGAGGAGCTGTAAAGCATTAACATTAATATGATGCAAAGTTTAAGTAACGATTTATTATTGTATAAAATATTAGACAGTTGAAATAAACAAAGAGAGACATTGTGCAGCATCGCACATTACTTAAAAGATAAGCAGGGCCATGAAAACCCATTTAATATTGTGTTTGCCTAGAGTGCACCCTTACATACTGAATTTGATTAACTTGAAAAATGACGTAAGATAAATAAATAAATTAATTATTAAATGTAATTCAAAGGCATAGACACAAAATCGTCCTGAACGACCAAACGTGGTGCATAACACAATTAAAGTTTATGCAGGGGCGTAGAACTTAGCTGAAACGTAGAACGTAGTGGTGTCCAGAGAAAGGACATGTTGAGAGAATACGTAAATTACAATATTTGTGGAACCATGGTTGAAACCATGAAGGATTCTTGAACTATCAGTTGAAACCTTGAATTATTGTTGATACCTTGAACTACGGGATTAATTCTTGAACCCTCCACTGTTACAAATAAAAGGGAAGTGAAGAATTAAATTTAGTTTTTTAACGAAACAAACAGGGCATAATATGCGCATGCGGTAGAATGACTCACCAACGGAGGGTAGGCAGATGGCTTGTATCTTGAAGTATACAGAAAGTTAAATATCGTAATAATTGCCTCATAATTCACTCACTAATATATTTTAATAAAACTATCACTATATGACATGAAATAGAAATAATTAACGTAATGGGAACTAGGTCCCGAAGACTAAGATCTCCTGACAAACAAGAGCAATGCAGAGGCACGTCATCATTCTTCCGAAGATGCTTTCACAATGCGGTAAAGGACTCACGCGGTACAGTTAGCATGGTGACGCTAATTAATTCAGTACGCAGCCGAAATATGGCACGCGGATATCTAAAGAGTGCTAAGAAAATACTCCGTGCGCAGAGGTGCTACGTGCGGCGGCATGAAGCATCCTAGACAGTGCAAGGGTTACTTTTTTTTTGTGTCTGCAGCCGGGCTAAACTGCGGGCTTGCACGAATTGCACCCACACAAGGACGCAAATGGAGCGAGGACTCTACTACTGTGAGAAACGTGCCTGCAAGCACGTCCTGTATTTCCTGTGGGTACTATTGCAAGATATTGGTCGCTGGGCCGAGGCTAGGCCGTGAAGCAGCCTGTAGTCGCTTTGCCTGGACTGGGAGACGTGAAAATTAAATATAGAGAGAAATACTGCGTGAAAATCAATAATCATAGTACCCTTTAATTAATAATAAAGTTTAAATTCGGTTAAAACTCACTCTTATATTAAAAACATTAAAACAAATGCCTGAAAAAAAAGGCATACAGCTAATGAACGGCACACATGGTTGAGAAAATTTCCGTCTCGACAGATGTAGGAATACAGCCTATACTATGGGGAATGCGTGATTTTCGTGGCTGCGAGGTAGATATGTGAATGCCAGATTTCTTTGCTGTCGCCTCAAGACTGGGTCGCTGGTGGCTGCACTAAAGGCGTCCCAGGGGCTTGGCAGAAGGCGATAGTGGTTACAAATTCCAACAAGAGCTACCTGTAGCTCGCACTCTATGCGGTATGTGGGGGAGAGAAGGAAGAACCATTGACGGTCAAGCTACTCATTTCTATCATCAACCCATGCTCATACACCATGCCCATTCATTTCACCAAGTCATGAATACACTATGGTAAGTGCAGAGGTCTCGTTGCCTAAGCATACAGATCAGCAAATTCACTAAAATTGTTTGATAGGGGACGTCGACCACCTACTCTAAGCAATAAGGGGAAGGGGACTCATATACTTATGATGTAACATACGTTTGGTCGAGAAATATCTTTGGGATTGTAGTTTTCTCGTTTTGGCATTACCCAGTTTTGTCAGTATTGAATTTGTCATGGGTGAAGAATCCGTGTTTGAACACAAGAAGTCTCATCGGGATTATTAAATTGGAAAGACTCAAATAAGGAATTGTTTATGACGTCACGACGGTGAGTTGAAGAAAGTACCCACGTGATACCTCGTAAAAGCGCTGTTTTATGTCTCGTTGCCGTGGCACAGTATAGAAAATGTAATATAATATTTTTTCTCATGTTGAGGGCAAACGTGTTAGTGTAAGAACATGAAGAGTGAAATATTTATGGCGTCGTAATGGTGTATTTTCAATTTCGGAGAAAGAGATTGCACAAAACGGATATGGCAAACTGGCAAAATATTTGACTGAAAAATTGGAGTAACTTTTTTTACGCTGACTTTCACATTGTCATGCCTCAGAAACATGTTCAGCGGTGTTTATGTGTACCAAGCATCCTAAAAGTCCGAGAGTCCTGTTAAACGTCGTAAGCAATGTGTCCAAAAAATTTAAGTTAGTTTTTGTATAGAATTGCTGGAATATATTTATAGTTATATTTTATAGTATAACATAGAAGTTATTATTTATATATACATATATACATATATATAGGATATATATAGGATATATATATATAAATTCTCTATTTGTGATCAATACGACGAAAATAGTGGCGGAGGGGGGGATAATTCTGTAAAAAATATTTTTGTTTATTAAATTTGAGCTTGAATTTAATGGGAAAATTAGGCCTCAAAGTTCATGATTATTTAAAGCTTTAATTTTCCGGAGAATATATATTAATTGTCTCAAAGATTAATGTTGTGTTTTATAGGCACGATGCAGTTCTACGTCTGAAATTTTGAGCTTGACTGCACAATGAAACTAAAAAAAAAAAAAATCAAGGTCATTGAACCAAGCCGTGATGGAGTATTGTGAGCTGAAGACATTTTGTCGCAGCGAGGTATTCCCTGGAGCTACACGGCGCGGGAGCATAATGAAGACATCGCTCCTCTCGCCCCAGGACGCGGTGATGATGGCGGCGGTAGCTGCTGACACTTTAAAGGGATAATTAATGACGTCACGGAAGGAAGTTCCTCCTTGCGACTCGACGGCAAGTTGGTCCTTTCATTGGGGCGAACTTTGAAGTTTGTAGTTGGACGGGTGTCTGAATGCATTAGCCGACTGAAGTGCGGATCGTGGTTGGTTCCCACGATTCGGAGTGATTTAGGCCATTTGAAGGAATTCTCTTGTAGACACACGCTGCCGTATTGTAGGGACCTGGTGCTTAAAACTTAATAACTGGGAAGTTACGCATCATGGAGGTTACGCATTTTTTTTTTTTCAAATTCAGATATGCGTACAGTAATATACCATAGGCCTACAAATCTTCAGTTGATTAATGTTTGCTCTTGGAAAATGAAACCCCCAATTTTTTTATAGCCAAAATTATGCATCTGAAAAAAAAAGTTACTACTAATTTTCAATATATGAATTTATAAATACAATTGCTATTATAGTTTAAATGCAAGTCTTTAAACGTGCATAATTTAATAATATTATATTGCTAAATTCTAAAATAGAGTATTGTACACGATAGTTCCTTGTACATTCGTTTCCCAATTTAATTGCCTCCATGAAAATTAAATCTATGGACCTGAGTATGTTAATTATTAAATAGTGTAAACGAGAGAATAACCTAATTCAAAATATAGAAAGTAAATACACAGTTAACAGACATTTAACCGACGAACGAATCGAAATGAGTAAAAGATATTTGATTATTCACGAATGGATTACGCTGAAAATGCGTGCGGACAATTTTTTTAAAATTTTTTTTAATAACGTTAAATGAAAAACCAAATTAAACACTATGTAATCATAAAAAAATATATATTATTCCAATGATTCGAAGTGATGCCGAGATTACTCTAGATGTCAGAAATGGCTGTACTGCAAATATTGATACAAACTTTGTATAAAGAACTACCGAAATTATAAATAAGTTTGATGTAAAAATAACTATCATGTAACCTGTTGGAACGGAAGCCTATTTGTCTGTGCTCATAGCCTATTACTTATTGTGTTATATTTTGTCTTTGGTGTTTCTTTAGATGAAAGGAAGGGTTGTCACATGTTATGCAGAAATTATTCAGTCTCATGCATTATAACTTATGGGAAATTACTGACAACAAGATCTTAATGTATTTCAGTTGACGATCATAGGCGGTTTTATGTACTATGTTGTTACTTGGATTTTATTAAATAGCGATTGTTTAATTTTATGTTATCGTGAACTTACGTTGTGACAGCTGGAGTTCATTTGTGCCACTCAAAATTTTTATGGGCCGACTAGTAAAGAAATAAGAAAATATAGTCCGATGAATTAAATAAATGGTTATGAATACACACATGAAGTTTTTTATCACTTAGTCAATAGACCTAAAAATTAACATTTTAAATGTCATAAAGTCCCCTTGCCGGTACATTTAAGTGTTGTATAGCCACGCATTACTAGTTCATTTACTTATACACACACTAGCGAACCTCCCTCCTCCCCCCGCCCCATCCAAAGCCTTATGTGTCATAAGAGGAAGCTCGGTACAGAAATTGATGAGCTGCAGCACCGTATAGCCGTTAGTTATCGCAAAACGGGTTTCGCATAATATTCTTCGGGTTCAAATACCTACGTATACCAATTTTTATTGCGATAAGTTGAACGTCATAGAAACAAGTGCGCGACGATGCCATCTACTTTATCCGTTCCAAAGTTGCAGCAGGAATAAACATTGACACTGGCAAGCCTTCAGCCATTGGCTAGAGGTTAGTTAACAGTGTTGTTTCAGCAGGAAATAGTTCCGGGGCTATAATGATATGATAGTGTTCAGGCGTAGTGATGTAAACGTTCAGTTCAAGTTTTTAATTCTCTGTACTATAATGTAACTCTGTGCGCATAATATAGTATATGTGCTTGTAGTTTGGAAGCACATTCAACTGTTACCCTCACGGGGTAAAAAAGGAATCAAGAAATCAGTACTCCGACAAATGGCTGACGCGGTTGGTCGGACCAGAGATAAGAAAGAGAGACAGAGAGAGAAAGAGAGAGATTTTGGGCAGCGCTTAACATCGAGGTCTTAACTGGATTTGTTTGTATGGACATACTCCATTGCGAAATAAATGACTGTCACAAGAAAACTAAAAGTAAAAATAAGACAAAAAAAAATAAGCAGAGTATGCTTTAGTCATCAGGATACATACACAACATGAAATTCCAAAGCTGGAATCTGGTCAGATAAAACAAGGAAACAAACAGAAAAAACCTAGGTTGACATGCGACACAACGATGAGACGAAACAAAAACACAAACAGAATTACAGCAAATGACACAACGATGAGACTAAACAAAACACAAAGATGTCGGACACAAACAGAAAAAACGACAGACAACTCAAACGATGAGACGAAATAAAACACAGTAGTTTTCCAAACAGTCAGTATGAACGACGTTTCGGGAACTGGAATCTGTTCCCGTCATCAGGTAGACACACAGGGTTCAAGAACACGAATGCGACTGGTCTTACGCGCTGGTGAGGGGTAACATGAGGTGAGCATGGAGCAGTACCAGAATGAGGGGGCAGAGGAAACGGGAGATCACTGAAAAAAAAACCCGCTGACCAACGGCACGAACCAGAGGTAACAGAAACTTACAGATGGAGCATAACGTATGTCTTAGGACGAGGGTTATGAAGCCTTGAGGCGTAAGGGGAAGAGCCCTTCCTCTATATTGGTAATTGAAATATGCTGTTTATTACCATAGCAACGTGTATAATGTGACTGTGAGTTGGCCAACCATAACCTAACTTCTCAATAAACCTACAGGAACAGCTGACCTGCACTCCGCCATATTGCTAACTGAATAAACAAAGTGGACTTGGTCTCAGTAAATGCTGCAGATGATCCATCTGTAATATTCTCTAATCTGTGCGTCAGACTGGAGTGTCACCTCCACGCGTCGTAAAGCATAAACAAGGAAAGACTTTACAAAGCTGTGCAACGCTCTGGTGTTGTTTTCCCCATTAAAACAACCCACCAGAAAGCTAAATATGGTTACCAAATAAGAAAATATATAATTAAGTGTATTGATTTTGGTAATGACGAGGGATTGTGCAATAACACATATTTTTACCAAAAATATCAATTTTATTTAAATATCTTTTAAATTTGGCGTAAAACAAACTGCCATACTATAACTTTCCTTTCTTTACAATAATTATATTTGTTTTAAATTCCAAGTTAAACAGTGCCACATTATGGCCATTATACAATGTCTCCAAAGCCTTCAGACAAATTTTTATAAGTATTGCAATTTTCTTGAAGGAGTTAGTCTCCATGTGAAACGAATTCCCTAACCTTTAAACTTTTCAACATGGCTACTTAGAGTAATTTAAACTCTACTTACGGGCGGATAGTCCAGGAGTAGCTTCTTGCCAATTGAAGCTACTCCCCTAGACTTTATACTGTGGGCTA
>PNEQ01093713.1:0-19822 GCA_003012365.1 Medauroidea extradentata | reverse complement strand
GTAATGAAATCAAAATAGAATTTATAAAGTCCACAAGTACTTCCGGTATGAGGAAAAATTTAGGTTTCAACTTCCGAGATGCCGTGCAGGCAGCGCTCCAAGCGGCAGGCTCGTCACCCAAACGTTCGTAGTAATACTCTGGCATTTTGTCTGTGGTGCTGACTCTGGACGGACGCATATAGCCCCGCCTGGAGACAGCTGGCCGGTTAAACGGTGCTCGTCCAAGATGTCTTCAGAACATGTAGGTGAAACAACGTAAATTTATTACGTCGAAGTAGACAGGAAACACGAGACTAGTCGTCTCAGCTGACTGAAGGCAGTGAGTGCTAATCAATGTAGTTAACACCAAGTGCAAAGAGTTCCCGAAATTATTTGCACGGGATGTAGTTGAGCTTGTTTCAGAAGAGACTGACGTTTCAGAACGAAGCATTTTGAAGCAAGAAAGAAAATAAGAGTGAAGGATGTATTGACCACACCGAACTAAAAACGTGTATGTAAAAATCTAAGTGAAAAATGTGATACATTTTTGAAAGATGCTGTTAGGTATAAAGTGCCCGAGTTTTTCTTCAGAAATTAGCTCCCTAATATCGACAAAGTGCTATACGTAGTAAACAGTGATCCTGATCTGCCAAATTTTAAGCGCTTGAAATTTCACAAATTCTTAAAGCAACTGAAGACTATCAATCAAAAATATAGGGCCACAGAAAGGACGCCGAGTGCATTATTTATAGATGAAAATCTGGAAACCAGTTCATCAGATATCGATTTGGACGGTGTTGAACAATTTTCTGAAATGGACGTCTTGGCCAGTGACGAATCACACACGATCGCTCGTTTGGCTTAAGACTCAATGCATTAGCATGTTTGTTACATGATTTATACCTAACCGTGTCAATCATTGCTATGTGTGATAATTGGACTAACAATAGTTCTTTGACGAGGTACAAAGTTTCATCATGTCCAATGATTTTAAGTGCAGATTTTTTTAAGTTCAGATATTTCACTAATGAGTTACTGTGCGACATTGTTCGTAAAATGTTTTCTATTCCATTTTAGATAGAGAATCTCCTCACAACGTTTGTACATGTCATTCAGTAACAGGAGTGTTATATATACATAATTGTCACATACAAAAAAAATTTTCTTAAATTTTGACCATCATATTGCAAGCAGTACAGCTCTTTTTACCCTTACCACTGTTGTTATATTTTTTTCTTGACGCAATATTTAATTTAAATTTAAAAAACAAACTACTGTTCGTAAACATGCACCTGACTTCAAGCCATTTTTTTTTTCAAACGTACGCTGAGACGGTGTCTGAGGCTACTGCACTGCGAATGCAAAATAATAATAATTTCTTAAATATGTATTTCAACCAGATCTATCTATAGTTCTCATTGTAAACTCTACCAACCCTTATTAATCAAAATTATTTATCTCGCTAAAACGAATACGCCAGATTTTTTTTTAAGTTATCTGAGTTACAACTATTTTTTTTCTTGTTCGTCACTCCTATGCACACTTGGAACTATAAACAATGTCATACTATCTTGCACTTGTGAGAAATACTGCATCACCACTTGATAATATGAGCCATACATAACGATCATAGTGCCAATATTTAAATATTTTATTAATATTTTACACCTCATTATTGAGATGTGTAAGATATTTTACACATTGCATGAGACGTTTGGCTTAGTCAGTTAAATGTTATATTACATGCATTGTTTCACATTTACACACAGTGCATATGCCTTTGTACATAGAAGCACATAACAAAATACTCTGTCCTCACTTGTAAAATACATGTTTAGATTTAAAAATTATCGAAATTAATATCTTGCTTCTTTGAGTGTTACATGTTGGGATTCATATAAATATTCTTATGTGGATTCATCTAATGATACATAGTTCGGTATACATCAAGAATCACATTGAAAGTTTTACGAAAAATACAAACTGTACCATGCTTTAAGGCTGGAACAAAATGTTACGTGTGGTTTTTTGCATGTTTCTGCATTATTTTGGGTTTTTTAAGTTTTGTGTAAGCAATACAGTACCATATGACAAAATCACGGACAAAAAAGTAACAAAGTTTAACGGTATTTTTTTAAAACTGCACGCGTGAACGTTTTGCGACATATATCTATGACTTTTATTTAAGTTAAATTCAATTTTCTTGCAGAGTTTATATCGTTCCTCAATTGAGTAGAACAGCAACGATCGTAAAAGGGAAGTTAAATTTCCTAGTGTACCCTGCTCCAATAACTCTCTGAAAATATTTTTCAATTTACCATAAGGTTAAAGATTCAGCACCCTGCCATAGCAAGTACATGATATTTCAGCCCCTGTCCACTGAAATAAAATATCACCTCAATTTATGTAAATACTGAACTTGGATGACCTGGAATTTTCCGACCAGGATCCATTTCAGTGATAAGGATTTTAACGACTAAGTTTCGGATAACTGAGAATCTAACGATAGAAAATGGCATTAGCCTGGAACATCATGTAACATTTCAAAAAGAAAATGTGTAAAAATTATTATAAAAATAAACTCAGTTTTTAGGAAACGTTAAACCTCAAAACTCTCTAAATTCTTACTATTCCCTGGAACTATACATTTGTCGCATGCTGACTCGAAAAAATAAACCAGTGAATAATAGTGAGGGCAGGGTAGGTATAATGGCGGAATTGTGTGAAACGGGATTGTGGGGTATGGAGTGGTGGGGTAGGGTGGTATTGAGTGGGTGCTGGGAGGTTGGGGAGAGGGAGAAGTAGTGAACTCGTCATGGGCCATACCGAGGATAGGAGTGAGGACATGTGTAAGTAAGCTGACTTATTTATATAATTTTTTTTCTTATTGTTTTATTTAATTGTTAAAATGCTTTGCTGGGAATATGTAATGTTGGGTTTTGGGAGAAGGCCATAAACCAGCTACATTTCTGATGCATGTATTTAAGTAGAATTATAAAACCAGGAAATGAATAATAACTTAAAAATATGTTTAATTATTAATTTTTTCTATTTATACCGCATTATAAATACATCGAAATCTTTTCTACATGTATGTCTCCAAAGAATTTTGAAAACAGAGTTCTTAATAGCATCTAAGTATATTACATAAGGTATAATGTTGAATTCCGAGGGAGTATCGAAAATTTTGAAGTTTAAAGGAACCATTAGAATGAAATAAAGGTAATTTCGAAGGGAAAAATGCAAAATATGTAAGAAGAAAATTGCTTGACTGTGGTACCGATGTCACAACACTCACAACACAGCGGTAGCTTTCCCTACAAAAATGGCAGATCAACAGCAATTTTGTTTTCGTATCGTTAGCCAATACGAAATATAATTTGGTCAGCTTTTGAATTCTTGTAATAGAAATTGTTCAACCAAAAGCAAGTACGTTATACAGCAACAGGCATGAGGTGCCCTTTGAAGATGTCTTGGACTGATGCCTTTTTAACAACTGAAGGAATTACGAATTGAAAGATATTCGGGTAACAATGGTAATAACGTCAAGAGTAATGATGGTTGTTTGCGCTCATTGGATTTGTTGAAAGCTAACGTTAAGTCAAACGAAAGCTAACTATTTTTCTAACGAATCGGTTGGTATTTTTACACATAGACATTTCAAGAGGCACCGAAACAAGTAACCAATATAAGTACCTATTTTTAAACCCCAGAAACATACGTAGTCCGAGGCGTGTGTAAGTATAATGACTATACACATTGGGATAATGGTCAATATTATTGATACAGGTATCGCAGGCTGTCATTTCAACACCCTGAAACAATGAAAAAAAATTGTATTTTCATTCTTAAAAAAAACACTAACACCTACTCAAAATTACCCTTTTTCCCCAAATTTTTTCGCTCAATTTTATTAATGTAACAATTTTTCTTAGTCTTAATTAAGAAAACGGTTTATGTTTTAATGTGATGTCTTGAAAGGCGAGTTAACCTTACCTTATGTAATTTAACATGTAAAATCTTACTATTGCTCACTCCACTGCTCCCTATTTTTTGGCTTTACTTTGGAAATCACAAATAGGAGATATTTAAAAATCATCTCGTAGTTGGGTTGGAAATTTAGTATGATACATAGCCGAATGTAAACATAATATAAATTTTCTCTAGTTATTAACAAAATTTAATTTCTTTGACGACATTTCTACGCCCCTGAATAAAAGAAAAGTATTTCTAAAAACTGAAAGGTTGTGCAGTAGTAATTAAGCACAGTTTCCTATAATTTGTCTCTGCTGACGATAAAGCGATTTCCTAGTGCTCTGGAGTAGTGAGGAATATAGACGCAGTGCTTCTTTACGAGTAATTTGTGTAGGAATAACGACCGCACACTGAGGGGGGGGGGGCGATTAAAGTAAATTGTCTGAAAAAGAAACGAAAGTAGGTTTTAAGAAAATGTTGCAGTTTTTTTAAGAAGAAGAATCTTACAGAAAAGAAACTTTACTCCCAGACTATATTCTGTCAGAAGAAATACCAATTACTACACTTGCAAATTTCGCAATATTATCTGATAGCAGACGTCTATTGTACACCGGCAGTTTGTGTGGTACAGCTGAAGGATTATTTCAATTGAATCAGAAATTTGCAAAAGGTTCCAAGTCCAAGCGAGCAGATTGTTGGGAAACAACAAATAACCTGTCATTGTGGACCTGGGAATGAAACAGGTTATCACTAATGGATAACTTGAAAGTAAAGAGTGTGTGGAATAATATGAATCATAATTAACGTAAATAGCTTTTGTTTTTAATTTTTTATAAAGTTATAAATTTAGTTAACATGGCGCCTTTTCCAAATGAAGTAACGTTGATTCTAACAATGGCACATAAAAATAACATCTTGAGTAGATGTTAGTGCAATGTTGGTATATTCTAGTGAAAAACTAATGATATGACACATGGAAACACATTTTGCACACACACCACCACCTGGCATTTTATACCCATAAAGCAATGTTATGTATTACACTATCAGAGAAAGCATAATGTCCTTGGTGTAGATTATTATAAACTTGGTATACGGTAGTGAAAAAACTGCTAAACAACATGGAAACAGATTCTTCAAAGACAATAATGTAAGTCATAAACAAAATAATGCCACTGTTGGCACATTCATGGACATGCCTAGTAGTCTGTGGCAGGCCAATGTAATATATTGTCGTAGAATGTGACTGCTTAGCTGCAACATATCGCGAATGTCTTCAAGCTTTTATTTTTTAATTGGTACAGTTATATTTCTGTAAGCATTACAACGGGTCTCGGGGGCTGAAGATTAAAGGTATGAAGCTGTTAATGTAGTTCAACAACACCTTTCACATTAGATTTGTAAACGAAATGGTAGTAACAGCATTGTTTAAAGCAGAAAATCACAATGCCCTTGTAATGTCCATATCATTTGTCATTAACAAAAGGGGCCAAGTCCAGGACTTGGTACCGTTTACAAGTTCCACATATATTTACTAGTCCTTTTAACTGGACTGTGTGTTTTTTTTTTTTTTTTTTTTTGTTACTGAATGCCAAGAGAATGCATTGGAGAGTCGAAATCTCCTATAATCTTAATTGTCTTAATAGTGGACTTAGTACCCTTTGCAAATTTCTGATTCAATTACTTATAAAAATTCAACTGTAAATATTTCTCTATTCTGATATGCGGGCACTGAAATATAGAAATGCCCAGAACTTATAATGTCATGAAGTGTTCGGATGATCATAGGCCACTATTTAGCCTGTAGCCAAACAATCCCACGAAAATTACAGGTACCTCCTACGTATGGGACTCATTTTCGCGTAGCCAGCAGTCATTAATAACTGCGTATAACGTGATTAATTGTATTACAGATTATGCAACTTCATTTTTCAGTTTAAATTTATTTTACGCATAAAATATTGTATCATAATTCAGAATGTGGAAAGTTCAAAGGATATTTACAACCAGTGAGACATGTCATTTTGTAAAAAATATTCTCATCACTGTTAGGACACTTGGTTACGAATTCTGATACAAATAATCCATTGTCTACTGTACATGTGATTGATAACAACATCTTTATTTGGGAGGCGCTATAATTTTTGGTTATAATCACAAAAACTTAAACTGAATACTCGGTCATATTAACCACGCAATAATCGGCTCTTATAGCTAAAGTTATTAACGAGGTTAATAGGTAACTAAATCGTACTACGTCAGGTTTCGTTGAACGGCCAAAACTTTTTATTTTTTGGAAGCAAACGAATAGATTAAGTTCTAACCGAAGCTGCTAATAAGTGACATCGGAGTTTGCCTTTACTGAGATTTTCTTGAAATCTAGTAGGTCATTTCAATGCTCTGATAAATTTAATAAATTTATATACGTACGAACAAAATCAATTGTTATGTTTTGAAAGAGCATCAGTCAGTATTTCGACGGTTCACATTAGTATTCGATTTTCTCTGATCATCAGACATACACTTACACTGCGGGCCAGCTTAAATGGCGAGTGGCAGTTACTGAGTGAAGGGCACATTCAATGAATTCAAGCAGCAGGTCGCTGCAAAATCACCTAGTAGCCTATAAATACCGGAATGAATTCGACCTATGTAAATTAGTCATTCGAATTTAAAACGGTAGTAATATTATATGCTACACATTTCAGTTCGTTACCCGCCAACTGACATGGCGCGTGTTGTAACGATTGGTACGAGAACGGAATCGGTCAGAGCTTTGTACTGTTAGTTAGAAGCAAGTAAATCTGAGGATGTGTTTTGAAAGGCATCAGTCACAAATCTCCTGAAGTTCACTTCCTTTTACTAATTCCGTTATAAAACAAAACTATTCAAGTGGTAACCTGATGGTACATTCAAGAAATGCGTTTTTTATTATTGAAAATGAGCCACATTATAGTCAAGGAAATATAATTAAACATTGGGGTAACTATGCAGAATCCTACATTTTGAAATGAATGTATCTCATGGTGTTATCATTTGCCAACAGGCAATGTAAAGTTCGAATTTCGACAACATGTCGCGCCGGGATATGGATATGAAAATTAAACGGCTGTTGTGCTGTGAGAAAGCTCCCTTGATGCGGCGTTTCCAGTTCACTGTTTCGACGGCGTTCATCGCACAGAAAGGAGGCGAGTGGAGGGAAAATTCCTGTCGCTTGATTTTATTTCTTCTCTCCCTTTATACCGTGTCCACTTCTTTTATGTCCAGGAATAGCTAGTGCCTACTGGCGCGCTGTTTTCTCAGTCACAAATTGCCGGCGGCCAAGCCTTGTAAAAAAAAAGGGGGAGGTGGGTACGGACTAAAACTGATCGACGTCGTAATTTACGATTCCCCTGGCGCAAGAGAAAGAGGATAAAAAAAGTCAGTATCATTTTAATTTAGATAGACGGGGGCGGAGGGAGTGAAAGTGTGGGGTGTAGCTCTTTTTATCGCACTTTGAACGGAACGATGCGCCAGGCGCGCTATTGATGATATCTACCCCGCTTCACATCCACCCCTACCTTGATTACCGGAGTCTTTGTTCGTGCGTTGAAGCTGCCCCTTTCCATTAGTCCAACCCCCTGTCTGCATCCATGTGCCAGTCTCCACCTGCAAGCGGCAGACGGGGGCTGTAACTGCGTCGACATGTGAGAGCGACCGCATGCGACACCTACCCCCCAATCCCCTTGCCTAGCGAGAGGTGACGGGCCGCATACACACACATACAACCCCCGACATCAAGGCGCGCGTGAAGCCGGTTGCTTTTGACCAAGCGTGACGCGAGCGCGACGCCGTCAAACGGGGCACCTGAAGCCCTCGAGCTTGGCGCGGACAGGACTAGCGCGCGCACAGTCAACCCCCTGGCGTCGCTCGTGACAATTGTGGGGTCGCTTGAAACACCCCTCCCTTCAACCTACAATTTGTCACCGCCCAACCAACGTCACTGGTGCCTGAATGGTTTACATCGTAGAAGTCGTATTTACAATTTGTTTTCTTGCAAAGAAGATCACACGAAGTAATCTGTCGGCCATAATATCGATGAGCCACATAAAAAGTGAAACAAATTAAAACGAAAAAAAAAAAACTGATCTACAGAATGCCCACAATATTTTGTTACCCCCTAGTAATAATAAACGCAAGTGGTTTATGTATGTCTAAACGTGGAGTTATAATATCATGTGTTGAAACGTAACCTTGAACATCCAGTGGATCCGTTTGGGCTCCGTTAATCCCAAGATGGAGGATAATTCCGCGCTATGTACTGTTACACATCTTCCAAAGCATTTATGGTATGAGACTAAGCAAGTCTCACAGCTTGTTTATATTCGTCCGCGGTTTAGTAGCGGTGCTTTGCAATACATTCCTTAATGAAACCACAAAGAGAATTATCACACGTTGAATGATCTGGGCTTCGAGGTGGCCACTCATAGTAGGCTCATATTTTGATATCGTTTGTTTTTGTATTGACCAGTCATTTCGGTCTTCCCTGAATGGTTCTTTCGTTTTCTTTTGAATCATTTTCTCTTGTATAACGCTTTATTGTAACTGTGGGTTTGCTGAGACTCAACAAAACTCGCTAGCAAATGGCGTCTCTTAAAAAAACCGTTGGAGTTTGTCAAACACCATTACTGAAAAATTCATTCAAATAACTCATAATGTTAGCTGGCATTTTGTAAATATCATAACGTATCATGGTATTAAATATCGACCTTGCTTATGCAGCTGCAGTGGTTAATTGTTTATTTACCAATAACTCGCACATTTTAACGTTGTACTACATTTGTTGAATCTAATCGAAATATTTTATTTCTATCGTATATATGTAATTAAGACCTACTAAAATAACAAAGGAAAAGTAAGAACGCGAAAGAGTTTATTTTTCAGTTGTGTGGATTTGTAATTGTTCAAACAATTAAGATAATTTTAACGATTTAAAAACTATTGTTTACACTCAAACAAAATTGAAGTACAACCGACGTCTCGGCTTCGAACTCTCGTCTCTCAAAATCACTCAGCTGTAAAGTTGAGTCTCCAACCCCAACACCAAACAGAACTCAATTTGATGAAAATTTTGTTACTATTTATAAAACAAAGTACGTATATCCTTATGTTATTTCAACTGTGCCTGTGTGTTAATGACGTTTCATGATTTCAGAATAGCTTCAATACATACTATTCGTCTCTGGAATTCGTGTCTGTCTTACCGTAAAGGAGTTTGAACAATTTTCAACTGGTATGCAATTCTGTATTATCGAAACTGAACACAAGTTTGGCTCAATTGTCCTGTTTCAAGGGTTGTCACGTGGAACACTATACAATACCGTACTGTAATATTGCAGACACGCACCATTGCAATATTATGTCGTCCTAGAAATCTTAGTATGAGACTGAGAAAAAAACCAACGAATGCATGACAAAACAAACCTAGTTTGGCTGGGTCAACATATCCATAAATCAAATCTACAGAAAATGAAAAATCTCACAAGGAATTAGTCAACAACTAATAAAAAATTTAATAAATATTCAAAACATAAAAGTCGAAAAACAAAAATAATAATCTGTAAAACTGAGGACACCACATTACGAGAGCACATTCAATTCTGTAAGGCGAAGACAACGTTTGACACAAGACAGGATGACGACGACGGTTATCCTGTCCTATTGCAAGAAACTACGATATGATTAGCTGATTACAGAGCCCGATGTGGAATATAGAACAGTTAAACCACCTTGCTAGGCAACAAACGTTAATGTGGCTAACGTACCTGCCTGCACAGTACCAGTTTTGTTGACCTTGTACCGTACATGTTATACCGGATCTCGTTCAGACTAGCGTGATATTCGACACCGTGTAGCGTCAACTTTACCGACTGTACCTTTAGGCGATATTAGGCATATGCCGGAATCACATAGGCAAGGCAGAAGCGAATCGACCGCTGCGACACTAATAACAAAAGATACCCACAAATCATCTCCAAGGTTTCTGTGATGTCAGAGCAAGAAAAATGGCGGAAGCGATGCAAATTCCGAATAGAAAATAGATCTGTTTTTATTCGAGTCGGAAATGTTATTTTACGCCTAAATGTTGACTGGTGAGTTGGTAGTAAGTTGCGTTTATTTATTTCAAATGAGAGCTTTTTGTTGGTTAACATAAGCAAATCATAACCTTTTAAAGCAAACGTGTATTTGTGCGTTTATTTCCGAGTACTTAAAATATATTACAAATAAAATGGAAAAATCTGAAAAAACTGTAAACATCTACGGCTGTCGTACTTGAGGTTATTATGTAATGGCAATTAACTGTTTACATTTAATATTCTCATAAATTTAAGAATGTCGAGAAATAGGCCGCTAGGATAACAGAGTAATAATAACTACATATGTACAAATACTTACAGATTATAATTGTAAACAGGCACACACATACATGAAGGAACGACATTCACTTTATTTTTTCGCGGAAGCTAGAGTGTGCCATGTTTAACCGCTTGAGGAAGCCAGTTTGATAATGGCGAAACGTCGCGGTTCGAGCTTCCGCAACAAAATATCATCTGAAAAGTATACTTGTACCTCTGTATGTTAAATTACTGTAATATTTTTTTAGTATTTTTTTGCGTGGCAGTTAAACTGTGGTTTGCAATAGCGAGAATATTTAATGAGTGACGCATCGCGCATATCATGTTGCTTCTGTCGCTACGTATGGGATGTAGACTACTTGTAACTAGATAGTGAAGTCGACACATACTATTATTAAGTTATACGTTCCGCTCACCAACCACCATGTACGGTACGCTAGCTTAAAATTTTTTTTAGTAAGAATCATTGATAACAAATTGTTTGCTGTATCCGCTTTACTCCGGGTGATTATCATCCATATCTGCCCTCGTACTGATATGATTAGAGCCTCGCCTGGAGGACGGGCTAGCGACGACGGCAGTGCAATCAGGTCAAGGGTTGCACAAGACAAGGGCCTCAGCGATTCTCCCCACCGGCACTGAAGTGTGTCAATATAACGTAATGTATCGGGGGAAATGGTGTCTCCTTCAAGCCTTCCAGCCGTCATCACCTCGCCAGGATGGTCCTGGGTCGAGACCCACGACGTGCCGCCGTTTGTCGATAGCCGTCACAATCATCATCAGCCCCTGGCATCATGTTAACGGTGAGGTCTAAGGTGTCCAAAGGGTCACCCATCATAGAGTAGTACAAGAAATTATTTAAACAACCGCTCCCCTCCAACCTAAATTATGTAGTACAACCGTGTAGTATTTTGTAACTAACTTATGTAGAGTAAAGCCACCATACTTATATTAATATATATTTAATCGTAACCCTCACCCTTAACTTAACCACTTAAATAGTTTCATCATAAAATGCCTACCTCTGGCTACAGCCACCCAAAAACTAAAAATAATATGTAAAACCTAGTAAAATAAAAGTTTTACAACAGTACGTACACACACAAACTTGCTTGTGGGACAAGTCAAGATATTGGCTGAAAATTCCGTGCCTGCCGATTATAAACCATGACTGGTTTGAAATGAACGAGGAGAAGCTACGTTAATTAATGTCGTTCTCTACCTGTTTGATGTAAATTCACCGTGCTGCCTTGCCGATCCAAGGGTAGCACCTGATGCCGGGCCTGGCGTATAATCAGCCACGTAGTCAAATAGAGCTGCAGCACGACGGCAAGCGCACGCCGCAAGAAGCCACTTTCCACGCCCGAGGTCTCCACAAGACTAGCGAGGTACTAACAGTCGCGTCGAGATGACGTCACCCATAACTCCCCAGCAGTTGGTTGACACACTGTGCTGCGACAAACAACAGAGACTATGAGGCAAAATAGGTAAATAAAAATATTAAAAACTTGTCGCATGCATGCAGAGATGCGACTGGACGTAGTTATTTAACGTACTCTGCGATGCAAACGTCTGTCAAAGAAAACTATAGACAATAGGAAAACAAAAAAGCGAAGCTGAGTGTGCTTTTGCCAACATGATACATACACAACATAAATTCCCGTACATAAAACCGTGTCAAATAACAAACAAGGAAAGCCAAATAAGAAAAAAACAGACACCACAGATCTGAAGCCTGATTTGACAAAAGAACGCGCGCACGCGTGTTTGTATAATATTTATGTATAAAATAGAACACCGACTGACTGGCATGTTAAACTGCAGCCCAAACTTATAATCGTGACATATTTTGTGGTTTCCCCTCAGGTCGTAGGCGAGCACTAAGAAGGGATTTTTTCGAAATTCAACCTCTAAAATGCTTATTAAAATATCCAAAACACCATTCACTTATATTTTCCGAATTCGGCCCCAAGGAGGTAAACAAACAAAAAAAAAGGTATAATATGTTTTCGATTCACAATCAATACATATCGACCACATTGGTATTGTATGAATCGACGTGATTTCTGTTTCACATTGATGCTTACTCAAATTCCTGAATAGTAATTTCACGAATTTTTTTAATTCCCCATCTAAAGATGTAAAAATTGGTAAAAAGTGATTAAATGTGTTTTCAGTAATTAACCAACATATCTTGAATCCAGCGGGTTATTGCCGTTAGTTCTCGTCCAAGAGACACCAGTAAAGTCGTCTAAGATGAGATTAAAGTTTATTATTATTATTTATTTATTTATTTATTAGAAATCTATTCACTAAGGAGTTGAAATTGTCTGGAATATGTTTGAGATAAATCCTCTAAATGTACCTAACCCGTGGAGATATTCAGTTGTTCGCGGCAGAGTTAAGTAAATACTTAAAAAAGTTAATTTTTTTATAAAATGACTTAATTTTTAAAAAGATAACTTAGTTCGTAAACTTTCAAGGCGGACGATCCGAAAAGCATGTACAACCATCGAGAAATAAATTATACATTGTTTTATTCTAGAGTTCTATCGAGACGTGCTGACAAACAACCTCTATGAGCCTAAGGAAATCAATATTTTATTTTCTTAATTAGTTTTCATGAATAATTTTGAATTTATGTTGCGCAGTTTTTTATAGCTCAGATATATTTATCGGGGGATTATGGGCTCAAATCCCGCTAAATGCTGTGCAAACGTGCAATTCTGAAACACAAAATCTGCCAGACAGATGCAATTAGTGCAATTTGGACCAAGTCGTTCAAAAGTTGTAACAATGTATTATGCAATCTACTATCTACTAACGATCCTCGACAGCATCAGGCCACACATACCATCTCACTAACCACAAAGTTGGGTTACCAAATGTGTTCATATTTATGTGAAACATTATTCCACCAAAAATCCATAATAGCACTACCTTCAACTTCAAAAACCAATATGTTATTGAGGGCAACATCACCAATGGCTGTGCTCGAGGAAATCAAGCTGAACAACGTATTTAATTCGATTACCCTCTTACATTTAAGAGCCAGTAATTACACCACAACGTCAACTTTCCCATGACTATTATTAAGACCCAGACAAAGTCGCTGTTAGTGGCAGGGACAAAATTAATTGTGCATTTCTCATGCACAGCTATAGCTACTTATCCTGCTGCAGAGTTAACTTAACTAGCAAATTTGTCATTCGAGCATTTGATGAATGAACTATCTATCTGGTGTACAAGAAGGTTTTTTCAATTAAATGTACTCTCATCTGTGTTCCCTTCTTCCGGCAAAAGACACAGTGTCTCCGAAAACACAAGTGTGACGGATAAGGGGCCTGGATAAACCATAGGTATTTGTCGATTAAACTCATTAGCTTTCTTTGACAGACAACAACTTCGCAATGAACTATGTCCACAAACTACATCGAGTCGTACAAGGACGTGCCAAATTTTCTTTGAATGATTGAGGGGCGAGGGATGGAAATTAACTGAAGAAAAAACTCTTGCAATTTGATCTGACATTCGGTGTGATCATCTGAATGTTTCCTGCCCATGTTAACTGAGCATATTTGAGTACCATCTCGTCTAAAATAATGATTTTAAGACATTTTTATTGCGGCCTCAGACTTGATCGCTTGAGTGTGGTAAAATCTATACACTTACGTAAATACTTAGGGAGTTGTGTTTACATAAAAAAAAAGTAACAAGAAAAATATTATTTGGCTGAAAAGAAAAAATGTAGCGAGAGCTACAAAAGCGCTCACTTTATCGGTATTCGCCTGTAAATAAACAGTGTCACGCCTACAGTACATGGCTTAGAGGCACGCGCTGTTGCGAGATCGCAAAGCTGCAGCTGTTCAAATATTATGTTCCTTCTACAAGCGTAGCATTTGTTTGCAGACGAAAATGCAGTTTCGGGGTGAGGAGATTATTATAAAGTGAATTATCTTCAACAATGTCGTGTAAGAACCTGTGGTTGGAACGGGATTAATATATATTTTTTTTTACGTTACTGTTAATTTTTTAATGGTTACTTAAAACTGGAATTGATTTTGGTGAACAAAAGGGTATAAAATACTTTCCGTAATTCACTCTGTGCAATGTATTCATTAGTTTGATTACGGGAATGTTTTACTTCGCTTTTCTTTCCCTCATTTTTCAGGCGTTTTGTTGTTCCTTCGTAATTGTATACGCCTAAATGGTTCATTAGCAACAGCCGGTTTCCTTGCAAACTTTCTTAATTACGCGGCTCACATTAATCGCATGTGAGAACTACACAGCACAATTTTTTCTTCCTTCCTCGTACCCTACCATTTTTTTAACCTTCTGTATTTTACATAAATGGAAGGCTGAGAATTTGGAAAACGAAAAATAACGCGTGTAAACTGAAGTTCTTAAATAAATGAACAAACTCAAAAGGAAATTCAATTATATTGTGACACAAACTAAAGAATGTTCTTAAACACGAACACCAGTGAATTATGGTAAATCAGATTACCATAAACCAAATATAACAATAAATTTATTCATAAAAGTAAAAAAATCGGTATTCTACTCTAACCACCGAAGGCTACGTATTTTACCTCTTGAACATAATTTTAAGGGAAGGAATACGTATAAGACCCAAACAAAGAATTTCTTCAGAAGAAATGCTAACACTTATCTCGCCGTATTCCGGAACCACCAGAAATGAAAATTTCACCAAGGGGACGACATAGCTCGTGGTAGCACTGAGCAAACTTCTTCGTTAATAAAATATTGCCCTACGGCATGGGGAAGGGGTGGAGGGTTTGCAGGTTCAGGGCGAGGAAGATTACTTGAACCTTTCTGAAGCTCACAGGCCGAAAAGGTAAGGGACGTGAAGGAGGAGGGGGAAGGGTGCTATAAGAAGGGATGGGAGAGGGGTACCATGGTAGCACTTTGCATGCGTTCCGACGCCGACCAATACGGCCGTAGTGGCTAGCGTCCCGGGAGGTGTCCCCCAGAGAAAGGCACCCAGGAGACATTCTACCCCGGCCCCCCTCCCACTCAACTATAGGTACCACAGACGCCGGAATGGCTGAGTTCCCCAGGCGTCTCGCCCGTGAGAAACACAGCCCCGCCCCGGTTTAAAATTTAAACGAACCCATTGCGTCCCCATCCAAAACCCCCTACGCCATCCCTTCCTGGACCCGACCCACCAATTCCACGAGTTTGTTTTCCTTCCCTCGTGCGAGGAATAAAAGATCCTCGGTTATTTAAAGATGAAATAGAATCGGAGCGGCAACGCGTTGCCTAAATAACTAATAGATCGGTACGGGGGACGAACTTCGATGGTATTCCATCGGGAAGTGGGAAGAAAACCGTTACATTCCGTAAGTGATTTCGTTAAGTCTTTTTAGTTGTTCTAACTGGTAATGGTTTAGTAAATAAAAAATTAATTTCTTCTATGAATTAAGGCATGATCTGCTAACCAATATACAACTCGACTTGAAACAATTTTATAACATACATTTTAATTGATTAGAATACATTAAAGTATTTTCGTAAATTTTCATAAATCTATATCAATGAACACAAATTCTTGTATTTTCAACACTCCATCCGGCTGAACGCTAACGACAAAAAATATTGCCAGTTTTGCCGGACAGATTTCAAAAATAAAAACTTCAATATACCACCTGAACATCGTTTGAATTAATTGTTAGAACATTTATCTGAGCAGAGATATTTTACACATCACAGAACCAATCTGAGGAAACGTTCATGGCACTGAAGATTGTAATTATTTATCACTTTTAATGAATAATTGTGTGGAATGACCAGCATCAAAAAATATAAAATCATTCCTTATGAAACGTATGTACATTGTAAGGAACTAGAGTTAATACAATAATTTGTAATTTACCAGTAAAATCTCTGTACGAAACATTAATAAAAATAATTATAAGGTCGTGTAACGCTTGTATCGTTCAATATATCGTAATATTGTCATTATATATTATATATTATAAATGTTAATATTTAATTTTTTTTCTTAAATTGGCTGTTTTACTGACATAATATATGTGTAATGTTAAGATATTTTTGTTGCATATTTTTGAACTCTACGTGAGTAAATAATTAACAGATAAACTCACTACGCATAAAAACTTTCAATACTTCCAAACTAGTTATTTTAATTTATTTGCGCGTTTGTGTACTGTATTATCATGTTTATAAAGTTTTGTGAGAAGTCAAATATTATTTTTGGTTGACGATTTTAATGATTTTTATAAATTTGTTTAGCTAAGCTATATGCAATATTTGAAATAAACTATTTTCTATTTATTACAGCATATGTGTCTCTAGATAGTTTCTGATTTGATAACATAATTATTTTATATTTTCACTTTTCCTACCCTTCTCGTTATGTGCGAATGTTAAAAAAAGTTCATTGTAAGAATATTTAATTTTAAGAATTTCTATTTTATTCTTTAGCAAAAAAACCTTCCGGTTTCTTTGATACGGTGGGATTAGAGATTCTATGACCTCTTAGAAATGTGTGGTTTTAGATCAAGTAAAAATTCTTAAATTCGTGTACTGTTGGTTGGAAAAAAAAATCAACCTGTGATGAAGAATCAAAGTGACGAAGATAGCAGAAATGAAGATAGGTAATCGCATACATCACTTTACAAAAATAAGGAATGCACGTGATTACAGGAAACAATGGCAAAATAAATACGGCGAGGGGTTCAAGTCTGCCATCGCAATCCACAATATCTACATGTATGTTAATCGAAGTATGAAAACATGTGTGCGCATGATTTTTCGTATGCACGGCGGCCTTTATTTGTAATCCCAGAAAAAAAAGGAGAGTTGTTATAATTGTGACGTCTATGTCCGTCTGTGTGTCTGTCTGTGGCTTCGTAGCTCCCAAACGGATGGACCGATTTCGGTGACTTTTTATTTTAATTGAAAGCTAGTTTAATCAGGATTGTTCGTAGCTGTGCTTAATGAAAATCCGTCCAGCTGTTCTAAAGTTGAACCCTTTTCCGAACTGGTGTGAGAGTTCTATAGACAAGTAATGAAATGTTGACTGTGCTTAGTATTATTATTGTAATTTTATATTTTATTTGCTTGATGCACTACAAAAAAATCATTAGTTTGCCACGATATCCTGCAGCGTGGCTAAGTGTGTTGCACGAGCGTTCTTATATGTTGGCAACTGTCAAATTTTAAAAAAATGTTTTAAAAAGGAAAAATGGTAGTTTTTAAGTTACAGAAAATAGGGTTTTTATTATTATAATATTTTGCAGAAGTGTTAAAGTTTAAAAATCTACAAATAAAAGTTAATTAAATTTTTAATCGAAATACCTGGCACAAAATGATCCCTTAAAAAGTAAATAATAATAATAGTTTCAAGTAATTGTAGACCCTTTAATGTGTCGGGAAACTGCTAAGTAAACAAAATTGGAATAAGCAAATTTGAAACAAATTAGAACAAAACACGACCTGTTTGATTCGAAAATGTACTGTATCAATTATGTAATTAAATTACATACATCAATTACGTTAATTTCCTTTATTAGATTATATACAATAGTCAAATCTTGTTGAATATTCCAAAGAGAACAAAAAACAAAAAATCCATAATAACATAGAATAATATCAACAAATCAAAACATTCCGCCCACCTTGAAATAACATATTTCAATTACTATTGGTTAGGAAGTGGACACAATTTTACAGATGGGTGTCTGATTGTGCCATTAGCTGTGCGTACTGTAGCAACCCTGGATACACCATCTTTTCCAGGATGCACTTGGATTATACGTCCCATCTGCCATTGTAGAGGTGGAAGTCGATCTTCTTTTATGAAAACTAATTGATCAACAATCAAATTTATCTTGCCATCTTGCCATTTGTTCCGCTGTTGGAGAGTATGTAGAAAATCTCTATGCCAGTGCTGCCAAAAGTATTGATGGATTTGCTGAACAAGCTGCCAACGTTGAAGACGATTTAGTTGATATGATTGCAGATTTTGTTCGGGCAATGCCACTGGAGACTCCAAAGTTAAAAAATGACCTGGTGTGAGTGCCTGCAAATCGGTGGGGTCAGAACTTAGAGTGCAGAGAGGACGAGAATTTAGGACAGCTTCTACCTGTACCAATACTGTGTAGAGTTCTTCATATGTAAGTATTTGCTCCCCATTTACTCTAACTAGATGTGATTTAAAGGATTTAACTTCAGCCTCCCACAACCCTCCAAAGTGAGGAGCTCCAGGTGGATTGAAGTGCCATGTCACACCCAAGGGGTTCAATTTGTCTGTAATAGCCTGTTGGTAAAGTGGTGATGCAATGATCCATGCTAGAACAACTTGTGAATCAGTCCAAGCCCTAATACATGAAATATTAAGTCTTCTTCCATATATCTTATTTACATGGTCCAACAACTGAGCCAACAAAAGAGCTCCACACAACTCTAATCGTAGAAGAGATTGTGTTTTAATTGGTGCTACCTTTGATTTTGCCATCAACAGATAAATAGTGACAGTGTTGTCAAATTGCACTGTTCGTAGGTAGATCCTAGCGGTATAACCAATTTCTGAACTGTCAGAAAAACCGTGAAGCTGATATGAGTAATTATCACTTGTAACCAATCGTGGTATCTGTAAAGTTGACAATTTGGGAAGTTCTTGTTTTAAACTCTTCCATCTATTTATTAGTTCAGAAGGGAGTTCAGCATCCCAACCAACACATTTGACCCATAAAACTTGGATAAGATGTTTATCATATATTAACACTGGTGTTAGCCAACCTAATGGACCGAATATCCTAGCTATGTCTGATAAAATGGTACGTTTAGTAATAACATTATTGCTTGAATGCAATTTGTATGCATATGTGTCTGAATTAGGATTCCACTGAATATCTAATACCTTCACAACTGAACAATTATCGTGGTCCATGACAAATGACTGTGGATGCTCAACATCTTCAGGAGGGAGCCACTTTAAAAGATCTTTATTATTACTATTGCATTTCCGTAATTTAAATCCTCCTTTAGTTAGAAGCGATATCATGTCCTTCTGGATGGCTATTGCCGATTCAATAGTAGGGGCTCCGGTGACTACATCATCGACATAAACTTCAGATTGTAATATGGTTGATGCGTCAGAGAACATCTCCATTTCATCGTCTGCTAATTGCTTCAATGTACATAGAGTCAAATATGGAGCGGAAGAAACACAATATGTGACAGTCTTTAGTCTGTAATCAGTAATGGATTCATTCTCATGAAAGCGCCAGACGATGCATTGATAATTCCACTGGTTAGGATCAACAGAAATTTGGCGATACATTTGTTGAGTATCGGCAGTAATTACCACTTTGTGAAGACGGAACTGTAACAAAACATCTAAAATTTGACTTTGCAATTTAGGGCCTGTCAGAAGAATATCATTTAATGAGACACCAGTGGAGGTTTTAGCTGATGCATCAAAT